>JANHGN010008318.1:0-16090 GCA_024605025.1 Megaceryle maxima
GTGACAGGACAAGGGGCAATGGCTTTAAGCCAGAAACGGGCAGATTTAGGTCAGACATGAGGAGAAAGCTCTTTAATGGGAGGGTGACAGATCACTGGTGCAGCGCTTCCATGCATGGGACACTGTGCTGGCAGGATCTTGCTGTTGGCTGCCCCTGGCTCACAGGGTGGGCACGCACGGACCCTCCTGGCTGAACTCTCTTTCCTCTTGCAGAACCGTAGCTCTGCCCTTGGGCAGGAGGTTGGGAGTGACTGACAAGCTGAGGCCCAAAGTTCAGCCCAATGCCACGCTGGAAGGTTTCTATGTCCTACTGGGAAGGAACCCAAAGGAGGTGAGTGTCCACAGTCCCCGGGGGTCCTGAGAGCCCAGGCAAGCAACACCTCCTCTCTGTCCAGATACCCCAAAACCAGCCAGCCCATAAGCAAGGCAGTTACTGCCAACCACTCTTCCAGAGATGTATGAGCAGATATCTCAGCATCTTCCAACGCGTTCAACAGCTGCAATCCATTTTTTCCCTGCTCTGAATCTAATCCCCCCCCTCCCACCCCAGTGCTGGTTTTGAGAGCCCTGCTTTTTCTGGAGGGCTGTGGTGAGGTCTCTGCCCCCACTTCTCCAACCCCACCATCTGGGATATTGACAGGCCCACGCCCACATCCCCCCCAGCTCCTGGGGCTCCAGCCTGAAGGGCTGGAATTCTTCCAGGCTCAGGCTGGTGACCCTGAGCATGCTGCAGGGGGGGTGCCAGTTCCTCTTGTCCATGGCTTGTTCCTTGGGAGCAGAGCCCAACCCCCCCTGGCTCCAGCCTCCTGTCAGGAGCTGTCAGAGCCAGAAGGTCTCCCCTGAGCCTCCTTCTCTCCAGGCTCAACAAGCCCAGGTCCCTCAGCTGCTCCTCACCACCCTTGTTCTCCAGCCCCTTCCCCAGCTCCGTTGTCCTTCTCTGGCCACGCTCCAGCCCCTCCATGTCCTGCTGGGAGTGAGGGGCCCAAAACTGGACCAGGATTTGAGGTGCTGCCTCCCTAGTGCTGAGTCCAGTGGGACAATTCCTGCTGTAGTCCTGCTGGCCACAGCAGCGCTGTCACAAGCCAGGATGCTGGTGGCCTTCTTGGCCACCTGGGCACTCTCTGAGTCATCTTCAGCTGGCTGTGGACCAACCCCCCCCAGGTCATTTCCCACCAGGCACTTTCCAGCTGCTCTGCCCCAGCCTGGAGCATTGCAGGGGGTTGGTGTGACCCAAGAGCAGGACCCAGCCCTCGGCCTTGTGGAACCTCATCCCACTGGCCCCAGCCCATCGATCCAGCCTGGCCACGTCCCTCTGAAGAGCCTCCCAACCCTCCAGCAGAGCGACACTCCTGCCCAGCTTGGTGTTGTCCGCAAACTGACTGCGGGTGCCCCGATCCCCTCGTCCAGATCACTGATAAAGAGATTAAACAGGCCCCAGTACTGAACCCTGGGGACACCACTTGTGTCTGGCCACAAACTCCATTCCCCACCACTCTTTGGGCCTGGATTGTGACTTGCAAAAATTAACTCAAAATTTCAAAATTAACTCTTGATTTAAATTTCTGCGAAGCTTTGTCAGATTAAGGAAGGCTCATGAGCTCATATTTACATTAATCTTAATCACAGTTTATAAATCTTAAGGTTCAGTAGTTTTATCTGAAGTGCCTGTGTAGAAGAGAGCATGTTGGAAATGGTGCTTTGTAGCCTGGGCATCTGCTGTCACTCAAACGGCTGGAAGTTCCTCCTGACATTACAAAGTGAACTGTGTGCTTGTTTCTTTGTCATCATAAACTAAAGCTTCTTTTATCTTCATGTTTCCTGTCTGTAGCTGGTAATTATCAGTCAAAATTGCATCAGAGGTTGAAAAAATTAAAAAAAAAAAAAGAAAAAACTATTTGGATTTTTATATCAAAGACCTGGAATCCTCTTGTGTACAGCTGGCAAAAGGGACCTGGGGGGAGCCAGGGCTTGGGTTTGACCCTGCTCATAGGTATGGCTGAATCTGGGCTTTAAAATGCCCCAGATTATTGGGGACTTGACAAAGACAAATAGAGCTGATGGGGTTTTGCTCCAAAGAAGGGTGTTCTTCAGGGAGACGTGGCCCCAGAGCAGCAGGGGCAGCCTGCAGGCTCTTCCAGCAGCCAGGGAGCGCAGCCCCCGAAGGCTCAGTCCTGGTTCCCTGCCCTGTTTTCTAGGGGGACCTGATTTCCCTGGCCAAGCAAAGTGACCTGCCAGTCAAAAAGGTGGAGACCTGGTTCCGGCACCGACGGGCCCAGGACCGGCCCGGGCTGATGAAGAAGTTCTGTGAGGCCAGGTAGGTGGGTGATGGAGGAACCCAACCAGGGCTGCCCACCATCCCCATCCCCACCCCCTGCCCTGTGCTTAGCACCAAACATGGTCCCCTGGGAGCCCAGTGCCATCCGTGGCTGCGCAAGGAGACTTGGTACCTGAGGTGGATCCCAGCAGTGAACACTGGTGACAGAGCCACCATCAGTGCTGCCAACTTCATCCTTCCTTCCTTTCCACTTTTAAGTTCCCTTGAAAGAGTCCACCACCCTGGCTGGAGATCAGGTTCCAATCTCAGGGGGATTTTGAGCAGCCACGACATTTGCAAAATGCATCAAACTTCTTTTCAGGATGATCTTGGTGTGAAATTAAGATGTTAAAACGTTCTCAGCATGGATCACTGGGCATAACATAAACTGGCACAGGACAGTTAGGAGCAGGGTGAGCCATGGACAGGGGGTGGTGAAAACTGGAAAACACCAGAAAGCACCAAAACTGTCATAGCATCAGTTCAGTTCTGGGCCACTCACCACAAGAAAGACATGGAGGGGCTGGAGCAGGGCCAGAGAAGGGCAGCGGAGCTGGGGAAGGGGCTGGAGAACAAGTCCTGTGAGGAGCAGCTGAGGGACTGGGGCTGTTTAGTCTGGAGAAGAGGAGGCTGAGGGGAGACCTTCTGGCTCTCTCCAGCTCCCTGCCAGGAGGCTGTGGAGAGGTAGGTGCAGCCTCTTCTCTCAAGTAACTTACGACAGGATGAGAAGAAATGGCCTGAGGTTGCACCTGGGGAGGTTTAGATTGAACATTAGGAAGAATTTCTTTACTGAAAGAGTCACCAGGTGCTGCAACAGGCTGCCCAGGGAGGTGATGGAGTCACCATCCCTGGAGGGGTTCAAAAAACATGTAGCTGAGGCACTGCAGGACATGGTCTAGTGGGATGGTGAGATGTTTGGGGTTTTTTGTATTGTGGGGTTTTTGGGGGGGTTGGGTTTGTTTCTGTTTAGGGTTTTATTGTGGTTGTTTTTGTTGTTGTTGTTTTGTCATCTTGTTGTTGACAGTTGGATGTGGTGATCTTAGAGGGCTTTTCCAACCATGACAATTCTGTGATCCTGTGATTAATTTTCCTTAAGCTATTTGCTCTCATACGAGATTTTCCTGCATCTCAGTAATAGGTGGAGTCAGAAGGGAGAGAGGAGTCACCAGTCAGAGGAGTCTCTGGTTCTCAGCTTGAAGTTTAATTCTCTGTGTACACCAAGACCTCCATCAGGCATGGGATCTACTCTCCCTCCCCCTCTGAAGAATAAATTATTTGGTGTTTGCATCCTGCTATGGTGCTTTAAAAACCCATCCTCCTCCCGACAGCTTGTTCCATGCTCCACACTGCAGCGTTTCTAAGGAACCTGCTAAACCCTGCCCCCAGAAGTCCTGTGCCACCACTGGGACAGATGAGGTGCCTTCCACGGGCTGTGGTCTACAAGGATTGCCCAGTTGACCTCCAAACACCCCCATAACCAGAGGATTCTTGGTAGTCATGCTGCATCTTCTTCAACGCTGATGGAGTACACGGGGAGTGTGGGCACATCATGGACCACAGCAGAGCCTGGGTGGGCTGTGGATGCCCCGGATCCCCAGAGGGCGTGTGTGCACGTGCAAGCAGAGCTGAGGTTCTGCAAATCCCTGTCCAAACAAGCACACGTGCCCCTCAGGGTTTTGCAGCATCCTGGGCACAGCCCAGGGAGAGAAGTCTCAATTCCTTGGTTTTTTTTCTGTTTTAGCTGGAGATTTACCTTCTATTTCACCTCGTTCTTCTCTGGGCTGGCTCTCCTCTATGACGTAAGTACATGAGCAGGGTGATGATGTGGAGTGACACCTTTCAAGGGTTCCTCATTCATGACAAATGAGGCCAATGGTCCCGGGCCAGTTCGAGGAGCACATCCAGTGTGGCCCTGACTATGAGTCCAAAGCCAAGGAAGGGCAAATTCAGGGACGTGGAGCAGAACAATCCTGATCCAGCAAAACCACCCCCCCTTTCCCCAGGGGGGACCTGGTCAGGTGTCAGTGATGTTGTCACAATTTTCTCCTGGTCTTGGGTCATTGTCTAAATGATTCCCCACAGATACCCACACACAGCCCTTGCATCCCAGCCAAGAAGCAGACCCTGTTCTGACCGTGGCTGCTCCCTACTGAGACCCTCCATGTGACATCCCGTGCATTCTCTAATGACCAATGCATTTTGCCAAAGCTCAAGGGGAGGTTGGATCCAGCATGGGCACTTCTCGAAGTACTTCTTCACATGGGTCATTAAGTGTCATTGAAGGGCTGGAGGTTCTCACTGCTGCCTTCTCTTTGCACAGAAGCCCTGGTTTTGGGACCACAACGTGTGCTGGCTGAAATTTCCACAGCAGGTGAGCAGCAACTCCACAGAACACGGGACAGTTCATATCGGAAAGGGGGCCAGGAGGTCTCTTGTTCAACCTCCTGCTTGCTGTGCTTAGTTGTGAGGTCAGACCAGGTTACCCAGGGGTTTCTCCAATCTAGTTTTGAAAACCTTCAAGGATGGAGACAGCACAACCTCTCTGGGCAACCTATCCGACTGTTTGACTGCCCTCATGATGAAAGAGTTTATCCTTACACCCACCTCTCTTGGTTTAACCTTTGCCTGCTGTCTCCCATCCTCGCACCAGAGCAATCAGCTTGGCTCTTTCTTCTTGACAAGTTCACCCCAGGTGCTCCCTATGGAGCAGATGGAGAGGCCCTGCCCTCAACAGTCACCTCCTCTGAGAGGTTCTCTGTAACCCAGGCCTGGCTGGAAGCCACTGTGTGTGTGTGGCCCTGAAGGGACCAGGGGTCAGAACATCCCTTGACCTCTCGAAGCAGGGGTGGAGATGGGACATGTCCAAGACTCTGCAGATGGGACACCCCAGCTCCATTCAGTCACTTTTCAGACTGGCCAAGGCTGGTCCTGGTTTTGGACCAGGCTTGACAGTGCATCAGCAAACAGTTCAATCATGGGGAACGTGAAAATTCAGGCATGACCAAGCCTTATTGTCCCAAATGTGGGTCAAATGAAGGGGCTTTGCCCAGGAAGATGCTTCCCTTCTCCCATCCCCAGGGCTAGGCAGGGGTGTCATGCTGCCCGTTGCTTGTCTTGCAGCCTCTTCCACCTTCATTGGGTTGGTTCTACCTTCTGGAACTCTCCTTCTACTGCTCACTGGTGGCCACCCTGCCCTTTGATGTGAGGAGAAAGGTGAGTGGCAGCAGCACAACCACAACCTGCTGGCTTGGTCAGCCCCTACCATGAGGTACTCTCCAGGGGTGGAAAGGACAAGGCACACGTGCTGCTCTGAAGACTCCTGAGCTCATGAGCTCCCTGGAGCTCTTGTGTCCCACTGCTGCACCTTGCTCTGGGTCCTGCTTGTGGCACAGTGGGGCACCTCCTGCTTGCTAGGCCGAGGAGGTGCTGGGGCTGACAGGGAGTCCTCACACCTGGCCAAGGGACAGCTGCTGGGTGGATGTGGCATCATGGCCTTTCCTGGCCCTGGTGTCACGTGCTGCCTGAACCAGAGGACTGTGTCCTCCCGAGGGGAGAGAGCTGGGCTGTTGTGCTGAGGGTCCTGTAGATGCACGTGTGGCTTTTGCAGTGTGGGATGAGGTGGCCTCCTGGGACCCACGGACCCAGCATCCACTGTTACCCTCATCTCATTCTACAGTGGAGACTGCACAGAGCTGTGCAGTTCAATCTGAGGTTCAACCTGTTCGATCTGTGCACAGTCTGAGGTTCAACCTCAGCTTCATTTGGTTGTTTAATTGGACGCTCACCTCTCTCTTCAGAGCCTTCATGCTTTTCCCTGGAGATGGGCCCTGCCCAGCCCTCACAAAGCCTGTCCTGCAGAAGCTGTATTAAAATTACCAACACTGCAATAGTCTTTGTAGACAAGTCAGTTACTGGCCACCTGCGATGCTTCCTAGGACAAGCAGGGACCCACTTATGTGGCAGTGATCTCCCCTGGGCCAGAGCTGCCATTCCCAATCCCTCCCTGGAGCCCTCAGGAGTCCCCTCCTCATCCCCCAAAGCAGTGCCTTTTTGCACGTACCCATTTGTCCATGAACCCCCCAGCAAGGTCCTGTCTTTACATGAGGCATATTCCCCACCTCCAGTATCTCCAGCCCATTCCCCTTCGTCCCCCACCGTGGGCAGCACAAGGAGGTGGGGAGCAGATAGGACCTACCCCAGGCCCCAAGGGCAAGCTACTGTCATTACAAAAAGCTCCTCAATACAGTGGAGGGCTCTGGGAGGAAAACATGGGGTGTTAAGACAGGAACTTTGTAAGGGCAGATGATTGATTCATGGAAAACTTACAAAATCTGTCCATGTCTGCACCTCTGCCTCGCTGCTGCTTTGCTGGGCTTCCATAAACCAGGCAGGAAGATGTTCCTTGGGATTGTGCAGGGCTTCAGAGAGCTGCAGCGTGGTGGAGAGCACTGGTGCTTTGTGGAAGTGTTTGATGTGTCCTAGTGAGAGGCAGCAGCAGCCAGGAACGGGTGCTGCCACATCAAGGGAAGACTGACCCACAGTCTCCCTTCTTCTGCCAGGACTTTAAGGAACAGATCATCCACCACATCGCCACCATCACGCTGATCTTTGTCTCCTACTGCGCCAATCTTACACGGTTTGGGATGATTGTCATGCTGGTCCACGATGCCTCTGATTATATTTTAGAGGTGAGTTACCCCCATGTGGAAATGCAGATCTGTGCCCGTGTCCACGGGTGGCATCCTGACTCGTGCCGTACTGCATGAGGCTTGCGTGGTGACGTGTCCCACCACGCCAGCGCACTGAGGAGGTATCAGCAAGCGCACGGGGACTGGGACAGGTGCCCACGAGCCTGGCCGCCCTTGTGGCACATGGGAAATCCCTCAGCTGCCTCGAAGAACACAAGCACATGGGACACGAGGCTGTTTGTCTCTCTGCAGCTCGCCAAGATGCTCCATTACATGAAACAGCAGCGGCTCTGCGGGGCAGTCTTCATCATTTTCGCCGTGGTTTTCATCGTCTCCCGGCTCGTCATCTTCCCATTAGTGTGAGTTCCATTGTTATGTTCTCTGACTGTGGATAATGTGCACTATCTGAGCTCCTGGAGAGATGGCCCTCCCTGCTGAGAGGAGGGGAGGCAGGGACCAGGACAGGTGAGCTCAAACACGAATGCAACTGGAACTGAGCAACCCAGGAAAAAAACAAGGGTTTTTACTATATTAAATATTAATTAATAATTAACTGTATTAATTAATCTAAAGCCAAGACCCCTGCCCCTCCATTCCCACCCCCTTGCTGTCTCTCCTAAGCAGGGGCTGTCACTCATGCTGTGAGATCTTTACAGCAGCCACAGCCACTGACTTCTCATGTGCTTATCGTAGCACTAGGAATGTTTCAGGACCGTCTTTCTCCATCCTCCTGAAGCCATCCCCACCACACTCTGAGGGTAATTCTTCTCCTTTACTTCTGCTCAAGACCTGGTGTGACTCTTCCAGGGTGTTGGAAGTGGCCTCCTATTACAAACACCAGTGTCCTACAAGAGGTACAAGTTGTACTGGGTAGAATTCCCCAGGAACTTCTTAGGAGGCTAAGAAGGGTCTGCTTAAAGTAAGATAAAATTAATACAGAAACAGTGGCACAGCAATTTAAGGTGACTCTCCATCTATTTGAAACAAAACATGACAACCATGAGCACAAGCTAAGGGTTCAGGAGGTAGACTACTCAACATGCTGGGTGGGGATCAGCAACGGTACCTCCAGAAGCCACACGCAGGCACCAGTCTCGGGGAATGGCTTTAGCTCCACTGGAAGTGTTTGGCTCTTCTTCCCACTGCCAAGTCTCCTGCAACAGCTGATCCCAGGCAGCTTCCCAGAAACTCACTCCACAGCACTTGCGTTATAGCCAAAAGTTTTTGTTTTCTTTCAAACCCAAACATTTCATTTATTCCACCCAGCAAAATTTTTAACATGGGACATGTTTTACACCACAGGGACGAGTCTGCATTGCTGTCCCCTGCTCCTGCCCTGGCTCCATACCAGCACAGAAGGTGCTGGTGAATTGAGTTTGGACACCTGCAAGGCTGACTTAGCGTGAAAAGTCTCAGATTCTGGTGGTGAAATGGTTCCCTTAGAGAGAAAAGCAGTAAGAGCTCAAGGCAACTTGCCTGAGAAAGATACTATAATAACCATGACTTCAGTTGTCTCTGTTGCAAGAAGTCAAGCCCCAATCCCTCAACCTGCTGTTAACATAAGGACAAAAGAGGTAACAGATGTCCCAGGTCAGACCAAGGGTCCGTCTAGATCAGCACCAGTCAGCAGCAGCAGCAAGAAGCAGGTGCCTTCCGAGTGATCTGCTCTGGTTCTGCCCTGCTCTGGCAGGAGGATTGAACTCCGTGATCTTCAGAGGTCACTTCCAACCCTTACCATTCTGTGATTCTAGAAAGGCAAGAGCAGAGCAAATACACACTGGATCCAACAGTGTTTCCCAGCTCCAGTAAGGCTTAGATGCCATGTCACAGGTAACTTGCAGAGGAGGACACACATGGGTGGTCATCATTTCTCTCTGGTGCTGATCTGCTCTCTGTTCTGTCTGCTCTCTGGTTCCAAACCAGTGCTTTCCTCCTTTCTGTCCCCACCACTGTTGAGAGTTTCTATGACTCCTGCCAAAAATAATGCCCTGCCCTACTGCTCATCTTCACCCTCAACTCTTCCCTAACTTCATTTAAACAATTAATTTATAATATTTTGATTTAAGTGCCCGTGGGTAGGTCCCCTTGTAGTTTCATTTTTGCCTCTTTCTCCTCTCCAGACTTACTCTGGGAGAAATGCTGCCAGTTCCTGCTGCTTCCGGGAAGCATTGAAGGTTTCTGATAACCAACCTGTCTGCCAAGACTGTCACCTTGCTGGTGGTTTCCTTACAGTTTCTGCAGGTCCTCTGGGCCCTGGGCCCTGTTCTGTGGGAGCTGGGCAGAGTGGGAAGCCTGGTGGTGCAGTCCTAGCATGGCTCAGCTATGCCCTGGGGACATGTGAGCCAAGTAGTTGCCCAGAAAGACACTTGACCTATCTATGTGTGAAGTTACTTGGCCTGCTTTAGTCTTGTGCCTTCTGATGTGTCTCTCCCTCTCTCTTTCCCACAGCACGTATTATTATTTTGTGACAAAGTTTCAGTTGTTCCTCATAAGCTGTCTGATTAACACCTTCCTGATGATCCTGCAGTTGTTACACATTTTCTGGTCCTATCTAATCATCCTGATGATCTTCAGTGTCATCCTCCGTGGTGAGGTATGAAAAACTTTTATCTCCTTCATGTCACCACTACTCACGAGAGACCACGCAATCCAGGGTGGCTCCTGCCACTGTGGAAGAGGTGGGAGAAATGGGATGAGAGCACGAGAGCTTTTGAAGTCACATCTTGGGAACTGTGTGGATACCTTTGCTCAGAGATCAGAGCAGTTGCTCACTTCTGGTTTATGGCCGTGTCCTAGTGACATGGGAGCCATCCACAGCCCTTTCTCCTCACTGCCCAACAGCTTCTCAGCACGTGGTTTGGGACAATACCTGTTGGTATGTCCAGAGTGGAGCAAGGAAGGAGCAAGCAGGTAAGCCTGGTAGGCAGCACGCCGTGTATTTGCAGCTCTGAGGTCTGGGTGCAACCCCCGGGGTTTTGATGCGTGCCAGCGTTTGTAACGGGATCACTGAAGTCATGAGATGCCAGCTCTCTGGCCTGCTTTGCTAACTGAAGCAGATGGCTCCTTGGTAGCCTCCAGGTAGATTTGTGAAGGCCTTGGGGATCTGTGGCCAGAAAAAAAACCACCCCAGTGTTGGTGTTGGGCCTTCAGCTTACACCTTGTGCTACCCCTTCCCTGAAGCTAAGTTAAGAGAAAAACCAGGGCTTTTTTTCTGGAGGAAATGACAAGAATTCTCTCTCCAAGTTTGCAGATGATTGCAAAATGGGACCAGTCAATTATGTCCACTGGACAAATACCTGTTGACTTTCAGAGCTTTGACAGTAACAAACTGCCCAAGAAAACACGCAGAATAACAATTGTAAATACAAACTTATTTTCAGCAGGTCATGTTATTAGTATAACAAAAAAGAAGCATTCAGAATTTATGAGAAAGTGTAACAAAGTCAAACTCTGGCAGTTTGAAGTCCGCTCCCAGTGCAGGAAGAACTGCAACACTGGCTTTACGGACAAGATCACCCTCGTTAGTTTTAGTTTAGCCACCAGGTTAACACGCCAGTGCTGTGACTGAGAAGGTCTAGTTCTCTCTAATCTATGTCAGGATACAGGTTTTACAGCTCATTTACATTGCCCTTCTTTCCTGCAGAAAAGAAAAGATGCCAGAAGTGACACGGAGGAAAGCGACAGGAGTGAAGCAGAGGATCCAGCAAAGACCCAAGAGTAACACAGGTCTTGCTGGAAACCACCGAGAGCTGGGGGAGGCTGGAGAGGCTCTGGAGAGGCCAGAAAGACTCACAGATGGTCCATAGCAGTTTGCCAGAGACACCACCCCATGGTGAGGTGGAGGGGAAATTCACTGTAGCATTTACAGGCACCTTATGAGATGTTTTCTTCACTTCTCCTGTTGGGACCATGCTTTTACTACTACTCTATGATCATTTATTCAGGAAGAAAAAGGTCTGTCAGCCAAAGTCTCCCTGTAAACAGGGGCTGACCAAGCTGCCAAAGTTATGACACCCAACTGCAGTTATCTCAAAACCTTCCCAAAGATTCACGAGATAAAGAAATGACAACTGCTGAAGACTTAAATGCTTTGCAGTTACAGAAGCTGCTGGCAGCCCCTGCCAGCCACCCTGTGAAAGGACCTGCACAGGCAAGTGGCAAATGAGTTTTCAGTTGTATAGCACAAAACGGTCAGGCTCTGGGGAAGTTTTTTGGCCAACTGCTGCCAGCTGTGTTTGCTGGATGAACTAAGAGAAAATGTGACTAAAAGATTCTTCTAACTGAACATCTACTCAGGGAGAAGGCTCCTAAAATTGAAAGCAACCGTAACTCTTCCAAACACACACTTTTCTGACAGAAATTAGTCTGGGTTTTGGAATGCAGTAACTTCCTGCAGGGTTGATTTCATATTGTTGAGGTTTCATTTTCAAAACTGGAAAATAAGAGAGTCCCAATACTGCCAGAGGTGGTTGGGTTGTTTTTTTTTTTCCTCTGTCCTACAGCACCAAGAGCTCTGTACACGCTGCTGGAGTCCCCTGGCACACGTTTGATTCCTTTGTTTTACTCCTACAATATTTTCTGACACCGATGCAATGAATTTCCTGTCTCTCCCAACTGTTCAAAGGACAGAGAGCCAGAGAGGTTAGAGGTCAGAGCAGCCCTTTATTTAGCATCAGCCCTGAGGAGTTTGTGTACCATAACAATGCTGACCCTGCAAGCGCTGCGTGGACACAAAGCTTTCCCTGCCTTTTGCTTCAACCTCATTTGCCAGGTGAAAACCAGAAAACAAAACACAAAGTTACGAAGGAACAGATCTATTTCCAAAATTAAAACATCCCACGGACCAAACGTGAGGCACTCAGACTCCCCTCAGCTGTGAAGCACGTGACTTTTTCTTCTGGATCACGCCCACGTATCAAACCTCCGTACGGAGACGCAGCCACGAATAGGAAGGGGGCAAGGGAGCTTGTTATCTATGACCTGGCACATATTGATGTAGGGATCAAAGAGGACTACAACAGGGAGGGCACCATTCCCCTTCCTCTGTCCAAGGAGATAGATTCGTCCATTCACAGTGCTGCATCCCATGAAGAACTTCTGGGTCAAGCATTCCTCATCCACCTGGGTCCATTCATCCGTCTCCACGTCAAATCGAAATGCTCCCCCTCCTACAGTGTAGAGAGCACCGTTCAGTGATGTGATGCAGAGGTCATACCTGGGAGGGAAGAAACCCTTGATCAGAATCAACAGAAAGATCTGGTCCTGAAATACTCAGTGTGGCCTTGGTCCTCACAACAAGAGTCCTGTTTAAACAGAGAATCCCAGAAGCGTTGGTGGGACAGGACTTCTGGATTTCTCCAGTTCTTGGAGCAGGGACCAACCCTGGAACCTTTCATCTCCTGCCAGGTCTAAGAATAATTTCTTACCTGGGAAGCGGGGAGAATGAGATGACATCCCAGCTGTCTGTCTCCGTGTTCAGCCTTTGCACTCCATCGTATACGTGTCCATTTTCATCCAGGCCACAGACCACGTAGATCCTGCTTCCCACACTGGCTGCGTCTCCTCTCTCCACAGGTTGAGCCATAGGACTCATGCTTTCCCACCGTGACTCCATCAGAGCCATGCGCTCCACTGCTGGGATTATCCCTTCGTCCGTGCTCCCCCCCAGAACATAGAGGTAGAGCCCTGCTCCTACTGCACAGTGGCTGTTGCGGGACATCTTCATGGCAGGTCCTTCCAGCCAGCTGTTGGCCAAGCAATTGTAGATAAGCACCCAATCCACACTGTACCACACAAACTCATCCCGGAAATATCCTCCTGTCACAAAAAGGAAGCTCCCTGGAAAGAGAGCAGAGAAAAGTATCAGTTACATGAAAGCTGCAAATTGCTCCCGTGAACCAGGGCTCCCATTTCTCCCTGGGCTGTGCCGATGAGGTGCAAGATGAGCAGAGAAGAATCGCTGCTCTTTGTGTCAGTTTGCAGTATTTGGTTCCTCATCTGCACAGACACGCTGGGCCTGCAGGATGCAGTAAGTCCTTCCAAGTCTGCTCCCACTCTAGAACAGAATCATGGAAACACTGGTGGGAAAGAAGCTCTGGGGAATCTGACGTCCAGACTCCCACTTGAAGTGGGGCTACTGCCAACGCTAGATAAGGGAAGCCATGGTATTGAGCTCTCTTGAACTTCTCCAAGCATGAAGATTTCACAACGTCCACCAGCAAGTTTAACTTAACTATAAATCAGAAGTCACCATTTGCCAAAGCCATCGTGAAAGAGAAGGCAAATAAAACGTGCTGATTCAAGTGAAGTCATTAGACCCACTCCAGATAAAGCTAATGGGAGGCACTCAGTAGTGTCTCCACATGAAAAGAAAGAGCCAGCCTGGTCTAAGGTCCTCCCAGGACTAAGGAAAACAGAACCATTCTTTGAACAACTATGAAGACAAACACGAATGAGGTTTTAGCAACGCTGAACAACGTGGATTTACAGGAGAAGCAGCTGAACTCTGCACATTTGGGTGTCTAAAGCCTCAACTTGTGTTTGCACTTGCTCAGTCCCAGTTGTCTGCAAGTTACCTACTGCTGCCACTGCATACTGGGTGAGGTTCCTGCGCTGCAGTGGAGAACAAGCCTGCCAGGTCCCTGTTTTAGGTTGAAAGAGAAATAATTCTTGCTGTTCCTTGTCATGCTTTCCTCCCAGGACATACAAGGTGTCGTAGCTCCGACCGACGTAAGGACACAGTTCTGGATTTTGCCAGCTGGGTGGAGGATGGTTGTCTAACTTCTTTATGAGTCTGGAAAAAGTATCTGGCTCTCCGGGGCGCTTGCTGCGCTTCACCAAGATATCGAGGAAGGACAAACTCAGAAAAGTGACCCTGACTTCGCCCACCAAATCCAGGAAGTCGTCCTCTCTCGTTGCTGGGTCCTCCATTATCCACCTCCTAATACTGTCAAAAACCACATCTTCTCGTGAAACAAAGAGGTCGTCGTTTTTTAGGAGCTGCATCAGCGTTTCTTTGGGTAGTTCCTTAAATTCTTCCTGGCACATCACATCCCCCCAGTGAGTGAGAGCCACGTGCAGAGCAGACGCGTAGAGGTCTCGAAAGGCAAATTGCTGGGAGTAGGTCATCAGGCCCAGGCAGTTGGAAACATGCAGCTCTCGCTCCAGAAACTTCTCACACAACAGTTTCACCCTGTCAAACTGAAAAAAATCAGCTGTCTCCAGTAAGCTGGTCACGTTCTCTTGACCTATAAACACTTGGGCTGTGCGAGTGAACTCAAGCAGCGCCTGAAAAGGGGCTGCATCGATCCCTCTGATCACTATGTGGTGTTCAGAGCTCTCTCTTGCCCCCCCAAAAAACAGGGCTTCAAAATAACGACTGTGTAGTGAAAGTACCCTACGGCTGACCTGAAAGAGTCTCTCTCCAACCTCAAGAACCGCGTCTGCAATCGTTTCTGTCTGAGGTCCCAGCTCCTCTGGTTCTTGTGCGGGCTCCATGCTCCTGACTGCCAGACAGTTAAAATTAACTCACCCCTTACACAGCCTTTACTCATGTGAGGTTTCTGGAAATGTTACCCCCCACCCCCCCGCTAGGATAAATAAAAGATAAGCCAATCTTGTCCTAAAAATAGAGTATGTTTCCTACTCTCCTGCTTTGCTGTTCAGTCTTCCCTGCAGCTTTCAGAGCAGCAATAGCAGGAGAGCTGCATGACCCAAAACTTACAGATTTAATGGGCATCTACCTAAGCCAGGTAAGACCCCGTGAGTTAGGGGAGCTGTTTGCTAAGCAAAGAGCCTGGACTACAAGGAGGAAAGAGGAGAAACAACCAAAACCTTCCTAACCACTGACTGAATAGCAAGAAGCTGTAGAACAGTGAACTCATTTGGAAAAAAAGCCAATCCATTACAATGCCTTTCACTTCTGCAAATCAAAAACATAGGACAGCTTAAGACTTCCTGGTAAGGAAAAAGAAAAGAACACAAAAATCCCCAAAAAAGAAAAGAACACAAAAATCCCCCCCCAAAGAAAACCCTAAAACCCCAAACAGGTTTACCCAAAGCCACATCCTTCATCAGTTCAAGTTTACTATCAGATTGCAGAGTGCTTGCAGTATTCAGGGTATGGAATGAGCCCTCACACACACCCTGATGGCTGTCACATATTCAGTCACCCTCCATCTCAGTGCACTGAATAAATAGCCCCTTACCCCAAAGGGCCCAGCCCAGCAAGACTCTCTACCATTTCTCAGGGGTGTTCACCCAGCAGAACGTTGCTGTAGGAATCAAGAGAAGCTTTTCTTCCCTGGAGGCTCCATTCCATTCCTGAGAGAGCAAAACTGCTGTTACAAATGTGGGGTTTTTTTTTTTAAATAGGTCACATTTAGGAATCAATCCAATAGAAAAGGATATAGACATTTGAAGTTCAACTATAGAATAGAATCACAGGCTGCTTTGGGCTGGAAGGACCTTTCAAGATCATCTCATCCAACCCCCCTGCAGGGAGCAGGGCCATCTGCAACCAGAGCAGGGTGCTCAGAGCCCCGGCCACCTCCCCTGCAATGGTGCCAGGGATGGGGCAGCCACCACCTCTCTGGGCAGCCTGGGACAGGGTCCCACCTTCATCTTAAAACCTTTTTTTCCTTCTCTCCAGTTTAAATCTCCTGTTTTAGTTTAAAACCATCATCCGTGCTAAAAAGTTTGTATCCCATTATTTTCCAATTCTTTTTGCCAAGTACTTAACTCCAGGTATAACCCCAGAGTCTGCACTGCAGGAAGGGACAACCACGAATCTTGCAGCCTGGTAACTGAGCAGCAAATGCTGGAAGGTCTCTGCTCTCCTGAGTTTATGCTCCCGACAGATGACTTCAGGCAGATCTCCTGTATCCTCTGCATCTATAGCCTGGACTCCACTCGAGACCTTCAGCAGGTCTGTGACTGACACTCCATGTCAAGGTTTAGGGTCAGGGCAGCCCCTTAGACCTAAGAGAAGCTCTCTGTTAAACCCCCCCTCCCTCCCCAAAGGGGAAGAGAAAAGGAATAAGGGAGAGAGACTTGTGATTAGAAAAGGAAACTGGAACAGCTTGAATGA
>JANHGN010008319.1:0-26083 GCA_024605025.1 Megaceryle maxima
AGGAAGGAAGGAAGGAAGGAAGGAAGGAAGGAAGGAATTATCTTTATTTCAAATTACAGTACTTGATAGAGATTAATAGGAAATATAACTTTGATTTTTAACCTTGACCACAGGAGGGTGATGATGGCAGTAATCATGATAATTGCGCTACTCCTCTCTCAGAATATACATCCTATCATATTATTGACTAACACAATATAGGGCTTTCATAAGGAGTGCTTAAAATCAGTGTTTAAAGTAAAAAAAACATAATGTAACATGATTTTTCATGATCTAAGATGTCCCTCTGCATGTCAAATCCCACCTTAGTGCTAGTAGTATTCATATAGGACTGACAGGCCAGGTATGCTGTGTCTTTATTAATAATATAACAAGAAAAGAAGAAAAGGATCATAGCTGCTTCTCAGAACTACCTTTCATGTCCAAAGAAGAGCAATGAAACCGGTGAAGGGTCTAGAGAACAAGTCTTGTGAGGAGCGGCTGAGGGAGCTGGGCTTGTTGAGCCAGGAGAAAAGGAGGCTCAGGGGAGACCTTCTCGCTGTCTAGAACTACCCGAAAGGAGGTTCTAGCAAGGCAGGGGTTAGTCTTCTTTCCTAAGTAACAAGCGACAGGAGAAGGAGAAACAGCCTCAAGTTGTGCCATGGGAGGTTAAGGTTGGACATTAGGAAAAATTTCTTCCCTACAAGGGTTGTCGGGGCTTGGCCCAGGCTGCCCAGGGCAGTGGTGGAGTCCCCATCCCTGGAGGTGTAGCTGCAGCCCATAAGTACTAGTTTAATGGTGGACATGGCAGTGTTAGGTTTACAGTTGCACTCAATGGTCTTAAAGGTCTTTTCCGACCTGAATTCTATGATTCTAAGAAATTCAATCAGTGCTGAGGCTGTGCTCAATGACTTGTGTCTGGCTAAAGCATCTCCTCCAGAAAGACATTAATTTTAATTTGAAGACATCATAAAGGAAGGATTTATGGCCTGGCTTAGAATTATTTACTATTTTAAGTATTAAAAACATGCTTTATTTCTAATATGAAGTAATCTGACTTTCCAGCCCTTCCTCCTATGCCTTTTACCATTAGGTTAAAGAGCTTGTCAAAAGGCCTTATTTCCTTCCAGTACATTCATCTTAGACCATTATCAGTCATCTCTAAATCATCTTTATGATAACCACAACAGACTTTTTTTTGGTGTCTTTCAGTCTGTGATTTATACAATTAAATATGAATTTTTACAACAGAACTAACTTTACTGGAGTTATTCCCTCTTGGCAGTCACTGGAGAGCCAGGAAAAACAGTAGGTGGAAACCAGGACCTGATTTATCTCAAGAGCTGAAATACATTTTATGACTTGCACCTGAAAAGTGCCTATTTCTTCCCACTGACTATAAAATGGGCCTGGTATGACCTGCTCAGCAGCATCTGTCTGTTTTACAGATAAATAGTGTCAAACATTTGCTGTAATCTTTAGTAATTATTTTTTTTTTTCAGCAGCAGTGCACAAGCACGTGCAGTTTTCCTGGATGAATTCCACAGAAACAGTATAGAGAATGAAAATGACATGTTATTCTCCTCTTCATACATCCAATAACTGCTTCCACTCTTTTTTTTTGTATAGACAAAGAGGATCACAGCACGTTTCATCTCTTCTCTCTCTGAAATCTTTTGGAAAGAGCTGCTTGTCAAAACACACCCCCTGTTGCGTCTTTCATTCCTAATTGTCACGTGTGTCACTCTCCAAATCACTAGAAATCATTGCACTGGTCCTCTTGGATGTAAGTGCCTCATTTGCTGTGAAATAAACCACAGATAGAAATAACTTTTCCATGAAAGCAGAGATTTAATAATGGTTAGGGCTGGTCATTAGAGCTCTATCTTGTTCTCTCTATCTCTGGGGCCTACGTTTTATCTTCCATCAAGGCCTTATCAGGATGCTGCAGTTGTCAATTAGCCTCATTATTTGCAAATTAAAATAGATCCAGAACTGCTGGCTCGTATGACATCTTTAGCAGTGATCAAAAGAAGATTTGGCCATCTGAAAACAATTCTATTTATAAGTGAAGTGTCTGCATTTTTATTACAGTCCTGAGCTCCCTCCTTGATCAGTCCCTTTGTGTGAGACTGAAGAGGTTGCCTCTGCACTGTATGAAATGTATTTACATTTATCATCAGGGAGTTGGATAGGAAACTTAGAGTCAGCTTCTCACCTTCCCTCTTAAAGCTCTTATCTTTGTTGGTTTATGAACTAAAATGCTTTCCCTGGCTTTATTCTGCTTTCATAGGTTTTTAAGACTGTCTGTTAGATAGACAGTTGCAATATTTTAATGCTTTAATATTATATTTAGAAAAGCCTCCCCATTTTGCTTTAATGGGAATGACATCTTTGACTCCTTCCAGACCTCACCCTTACATCACTGAGCCACTGCACACAGCAGGTAAATGCTGGTACTGTTCAGGAGTGATGTGAAAAAAAGAAAAAAGACCAAAACCAAACCTGTTTGGGGCTTGGGCATCCCAGGCAGCACTTACATGACATGATTGATCTGCTCTTCCCCATATTTCTCTGCACAGGCACATGATGTGCAGCTTAGTGTCACAGCAAGGTAGAGATAACAAGCCCAGCTATAAAACTGCCAGAAACCAGACAAGGAAAACAACACTCCGTGACAGATCCGAGGCGCTCAGGGGCAGTCCAGCTTCAATTTGCTGTGTGTCATAATTGTTTGCTATTCCAGAGTGATCACAGGGATAAATAATTCCTTGATTCTAAGGAAAATGTTATTAACACCGAGGGTGGTGAGATCCTGGCCTAGGTTGGCCAGAGAGGTGGTTGATGCCCCATCCCTGAAAACATTCAAGATCAGGTTGGCCGGGGCCCTGAGCACCCTGCTCTAGTTGCAGATGTCCCAGCTCCCTGCAGGGGGGTTGGACCAGATGCCCTTTAGTTCCTTCCAACCCAAACCGTTCTATGATTCTGTGATTCTTTCTCCAGCCATCCCCTGACTGAGATAAAAGAAACTTACGATATGGGGCATGTTACAAAGCTCATGGAGGACAACTGGATATTTTTTTGTTTGTCTTCAAGGAGATGCAGGTACATATCTATGTCCATCCCTTATAGTCTCACCAGTATCATCCTTATTATTTGTGGATGAGTAATTATCGCCTAGGAAGAGCCAGCTGGATGTAATGAGTGATTCTGTAGAACAAAATCTTACTGAGAAGATAGGGAGATTCTCAGCACATGACTAGAAGATTGTGGCTAAGAAAACAAATGCCTGCTCCTTGAAAAGACACCTGCCAGAGTGAGATGAAGTTTATTTGCATGTTAGGAAATTAAGCCTCTTGGACATTTCTTTGAGATCAGAGGTGTTCTAGACATAATGAAAGTGTTAACTAGACCTCGGAAAGAAGAGGCTGTAACAAAATGTAATTGGAAGTAGCTGTTTTACTGATGAAGAGATAAAAATGGATCTTTAAGTAACAGTACTGAGCAAATCTTGCAGGTTAAGACATTTGTTTTCCACAAAAAAGCAAGTCTGCTATGTTCAAAACCTTTCTCAAATGTTATGTCAGATCCCCTCAATGGCTTGGGTTGTGAGGTTTTCTATCCCACCCCTTTAATTAAAGAATGTTCTTTTCCTGTCCTTTTGTCCCCTCTTTTCCCTTAAAAAACAATTGTGGTCAGCTACATAAGATTGAGAACATCACTGTGCTGAGGAAATAGGAGCAAAGCAGCATTGTGCAAGGTACTGTACAAACCTCTAAAGGTAGAAGTCACAAGAGAACCAAAAATACCTTCATCACAGACAAGCTGCAGCAGACATCTCCCTCTGTCAAGCAGATCTAACCACAGCTCTTCAGCTGAAGTTGTGATTGCCATGTGCGTGGACCTGAGATAGCTTCAAAGGAAGGGGCTGGCACCATCATTTTCTGGTCTATCTTCCAAATTTTCCATTTAATAAATTTCTACTTCTTCCACTCTCTGTGCTGTCCTATCACAGAGCCATGAATATAAAGTTACCAAGTTCCATCCAAAATGAGGATTTTGTTATTTTTTTGTTTGTAAGGCTTATAATGTTTATTTTTGAGCAGTGGTTAAATTCACCTCTGCTTCATGGGCACCCAAAGCATTCCTGGCCTGAAGGTGGGGCTGGAGTCATTGCATTCTTCCTTTCCTGCCTATTCAGTTTTTCAGTGGCCTGAAAATTAATAATTTTGGATTACTCCAGAATGACATTTGACCCATTTTCCCTGATGGCTTGTAGTAACTAACACGGCTGAGATGAGCTTAAATTTCCTATGTAGCACTGGAGGGAGGAAAAAAAACAACCCAGGGCTTCATAGATGAGATGATGTTGAAAATCACTGCTTTAGATTTACACTGAAGGAAACAAGAAAATTGGCAAACCACTTACTTTGTTTTTCTGGACTCCTTTGTGATGAAAAGTCTGCATAGGCAACACTGCTTCTAGTTTCCAATGCAAGGCTACTTAGGTAGCTCCCTGTAGGAACTGCTAGGTACCCAAATGCTTTTAAAATCCTTGTCTGATTGTCAGCAAACTCTAATCCATAAAATACTCCCCTCTCCTGCTCCTTTTCTTCTCTACTATGTTGACTTTTATATCACCTGTGCAGAAAAGTATTTGATGTTTGAAAAGGATCTAAATGCAAAGAGAAGTGGTCATGAGGCTGTCTAAGCATCACCATCTATAAAACCAGATCATCCTGGGGCTGATGTGCTGTTAGCAGGTACTGTGCTTCTCAGGGACCCAGGATACGAACCCTGTACTGCCTGCCTGATGGCATTGCAGGGCTCTGTGATGAACCATGTTGCAAGCACGGGGGATAATTATTATTTCACCAACACTTTGTTTGTTAATCAGGAATCCTCAAGCTGCTTGGCTCCCCCATAGAGCTAATTCTGATTCGTATTGCAAATTTCTGCTTCTTTATGAAGCACTTCAAATGAGAACAATCACTGGCAGTTTTACTTGGGAGACAATTCTGTGCAATGTGAAATGATTGTGTTAAGCCAGTCTGCTTGCCTGTCATGATTTGGAAAGCTCTTTGAAAAAAACCTGAAAGTGATGTCTATGAAAATTGCAGCTCCACAGTTTATAAAGTCTTTATTGCTAGTGATGACATTTTGGTGTTGGGTTGTTGGGTTTTTTTTTTCTAGATTTCCAATCCATGTTCATTCAGAGCATTTCATTATGGTCCTAAGCATAAAAGAGCAGAATTGATAGAATGATGTGCTTTATTGCTCATAAAAAAAGAACTAGAAATGAATAAAGGGAACATTTAGTGTTCAGAGGCACTGCAGCTGGAGTGTGTTTTCATGCTTATTGCAGAAAACTGCATAATGCCACAATGTTATTGCCTCCCTGGTTCATTGAAATATTTATCAGCAAAATAGATGCTTCAAAATTATCTGTGATAGTCACAAATATATAAAGAACTAACTCTCATTTTGGCCTCTTCATGCTGATGGCAAAGTCTCAATGGAATGTGGGCTGAAGTGCCAGTTTCTAGTCCTTGAGAAAACAGCTGTGTCTCCTGTGGGTGTGTGCTCATGTGTTGCCACAAGATGTTTTCATTGGTGTTTTCCAGAGGAAAACAGTTACTAGCACCGTACCTGTCATTTTTTAATGAGGAAACTGTGGCAGAGGAGGAGAAATAAGACAAAGCAGTCACTCAGGCCACTGTCACAACTTCAAGCTCATGCCTTTGATACATCAAGCATAGCTATCATTGCAGAAAAAGAATAACCCTGGCTTTATCTTCAGTTCTGGGCTCTCCAGTTCAAGAGAGGCAAAGAACTATTTCAGAGTCCAGTGAAGGGCTACAAAGATGCTGAGGGGACAGGAGCATCACTCTGCTGAGGAAGGGTTGAGACCTGGAGCTGTCTAGCCTGGAGAAGAGAAGATTGAGAAGGACACCTTACCAATGCTTATCAATATCTGACGGGCAAGGGTCAAGAGGATGGGGCCAGACTCTTTTCAGTGGTGCCCAGCAAATGGGCAAGGGGCAGTGGGCACAAGCTGGAACATGGGAAGTTCCACCTAATCATAAGCAGAAACTTCTTTCCTTTGAGGGTATCAGAGCCATGGAACAGGCTGTTCAGAAAGGTTGTGGAGTGTCCTTCTCTGGAGGGGTTCCAAATCCACCTGGACACAATCCTGTGCAACCTGCTGTAGGTTGGACTAGATCATCTCTAGAAGTCCCTTCCAACCCCTACCATTCTGTGATTCTGCAATTGATTTTTAATGAATTTGCAGGATGTATATTTTTTTACTTAAAATACACGGAGAAAATTGTTTTAGAAGATTAAAGGGTACTAGAGCAATTTTGTAATACATAAATTTCTACTGTATGTAGATCTAACAGTATTAAGTGTGCATGTACTTGGTGGAAAGCCAAGAATATCATGGGAGATATCTGAGGCATGTATTTTATCTCTGGCTGTTAAATGCACTTAAAAGCAGCATGAGCAATGTGTATTATAACAAAAATTATTGACCTTAGTTGTACTGAGTATGTGTACATATGGAAGAGGAGGCTGTAGTGATAGTCCCTCCACATTTATACATGTAAACATTTATACTGTAGGCATCTTCACTTAGTGGAACACACACATCTTATATTTTTACTTTCAGCAGAGACAAACTATTTTAAGAATCCCTTCACTAAGAGGAAATGGGTTGAATCCTAGAATTTTAACTATGCTAGTATTTCTAAAACCTTTCATTCACCACTTGTAAGTACAGTGGTAAATTTGCTCCTGCAAGTTGTGAGACACTTAGAGATGGTGCTGCAGAGGACTGCAGAAGCTTCTGAAATCATGTAAGTAAATCAGGTGAATATCTGATTGAGCCTCTTCTCTGGAAAGGTCCACAGAAGAATGAGAAGATGACAGAAAGAATTGAAAGGCAATACATGGGGCAGATGAAATCAGCATCTTTAAAGCAGCAGCACAGGTGGACAGAAGCCAGAAGAATGAAAAATAGAAGACAGATGCAAACAGCTAAAATTAAATAAAGTGCAAAGATCAGAATTAATCGAAGAGAGGATGCTGTAACCTTTATAGAAGATTTTAGACTAAAATGAATAAGAAAGAAATTAGGCTGTAAGGCAGACATTTAGTGAATTAAGGATATGTTGATAAAAAAAAATAGTTATCTGCCTTGGGCATAGGTGGTATTTGATTCTTTCTATTCTTGCTATTGCAGGGCAAAAAAAAAAAACCCTTCATAAACCATCCATTTTTTTTTTAGGATAAGAATGTGTTATATCTACCTTATGTTGTGTCAACCTCTTAGGATCAGACTGTGCTTTGACTGAACAGAAAGCAGAAACAAAGCTGGTATTTAAACTGAGCAATATATGAGGTCCTCTTTATTTCAAATGTAGAAGATCTGTAGAGCAAAGCTGCATTCTGAGATAATATTGCTGTGACAAAAACACAAAAGCAATTATTTTAAACCTACTGGCTCGATGCACTGTTTATTGTAAGATTATGTAAAAGAAGTAGAAATGATTAATAGAAATGGAAGTTAGACAGTTCAAAGATAAAAGAGAGCTGTAAAGAATAATTTTGGGGAGATTTTCCCGGAAGTGACACTCCATCATGACTTGTTTCTGCCATGCTAGGGTGTAAAGTGTGAGGTCTTTTGTTCTGCTTGACTTTGATTTTAAGAATTACATAACTCACTTTCTGTTTTGCTTTCTGCAACATGTATTTCTCTGCGTAACTCTAATAACAGTCCTTGTAACTGTTGAAAGAGAACAGACAAAATCAAGGTACCCGTAACCTATTTAAAGAAATCATGAGAACTTCCAAAAGCAAAGTGCTAAATCCCAGCATAAAATAGAAATACAGATAAAAATAGGAACAGAGCATGTTTTGTTTGTTTGTTTATTGTTTACATCAGAAATTAAGATGAATGGGTTTTCTTTTCTAATAAGTTTTGAGAAAAATAGGGATCTCCTGAATCCATCAGATCCTTTGCCTGTGTAATCCAGTCTTTACTTTGCCAGAGAATATGAGATACAAGTCTAAGAATCTAATGCCTAGGGTAATGTGGTTTATGTATTTTTGCCCCGACCATTAGTAATTAGGGCCCGATAAAGCTTTCAAGCTTTAACATATCCTGCTAAATTTATTTCATCATTCTTAATGTTTCCTTATTTTTCTTATTTTCCAGTTCATTCCCTTCTGAATTGTACTTTTGGTCTCTATCGTTTTTTTAACGGAAAGATGTTCCACCACTGAAAGTTTGTCCTTCAAAGAATTTCCTTTTATCAGGGTTGAGTTCCCATCTTTTCATTCATCTGGCCATTGTAAGCCACTAAATTATATTCAGTTATTGAAGTCAAAGATTTATGTTTGGATAAACCATCTCCTTAAAGTGATAAATGGACTTGTCTTGAAGAGACCTAGACTGGAATTCATCTCGCCCATCTTTAGATGTTGACAACATAGATATCTTTTTCTGACCCAAAGTTCCTTTAAAGTTTCACTCCACTAGAAGAGAAATAACATTTTTAAGATGTGATATTTGTCATATATTTTACATGCCTCCCTTATGTTGAGGTGATACATGCACTGATTTCTGGTGACTGTAGGAACTAGATTTCTTCTGACTAGAAAGGGAAACAAGGATTAGTGCAGCTTTAGGCATCTACATTGCAGGTACATCTAAGCTTTGATTAGATGAATCCCCTAGATATTAAGAACCTTCCCCTTCCTCTGTTACATTATTCCAGTGGTTAATTTTCCTACTTATTTAAGAAAACATTTTTTTATTTCTGAAATGCATTTGTCTGGCTTTTGTTTCCAATCACTAACTGTTCCTTTTCTTTGCTACATTTGACAGCCATCAAGAAGCAAGTGTAGTCTTGTGAATATTTAATCTGATTTAATGTTTTCATACGTTCATGTAACAGGAGATGAATTTTTGAAATTTTGTACAAACCTACCTTTGATTTTTTTGGATAATCTTTTCATGCTCAGAGAAGGGAAGTGGGTGGTCGGTGAGGCTCCAGTCTTCTGGAGGAGATCACATCCCATACCAATGCTCATTAGACTGCAAAGAGTGTCATAAAGCATGGGAAGGGTAGAAGAGAGGTCTATAAGAAGTCAAAGGAAAAAGGGTTTTATCTTTTGTCATATTTGATTTAAGACAATTGGCTTTCAGCCAAAAGTAGAGGAAGGCAATTTAAATAGAAAAGAAAAAAATATATATACAGAGAAAAAGCAGGGGAAAAAAGAACATATCTGAATGTAAATACCACTTATGTTCCAGTGACAAAGCATATTCATTATTACAGAGTCTGGCTAACTAAATGATGACAAACTACTACTAGCAACAGTCACAGTTATTCCTTTGATGCAAGTGCAAGTAGGAGATACTTTGTAATGGTTAAAGTCGCATCTTTGTTCATTGTAATGACTCATATTGGTAGGTACTATTTCACATAATAAATGCTATGCACCTAGGACCCAAGACAGTGTATTAAGAAAAATAAATATATGTAATAAAAGGAGTAAGAAATTGAGGTGGAGAAGAAGTTCTGAAAGTAACATAAACCAAAGAAATTTAATTCTCTAGACAAAAGGTTATTTCCTCGGTCCACATAAAGAATTGCATCAGGTAAAACAGCCAGCAGGCATCAGTCCCACATGAGAAAACTCTGTGAGTGGCATTTGCAGAGGTAGCAGTAAGCTCCTTCCATTAAAAACCTTTTCATTATGGCTTGGCTAGCACAGATTTGATGCTTAGGCTAATCATACACCTCTGCAGCCCACACTAGAATGTCATTTGCTTCCATCTTCTCCTCTTTTGAAGGAAAAGCAGTTTACTGGTCTTCTTCTAGAGCCGAAAATTTGTCAGCAGTAGAGAAGAATCTCCCTCTAAAGGTATTTCATGCAAGAAGAGAACACTAGACATTAGGCTTAAGTAATTTTGAGTGCCAGAATCACAGACAATGACCAGAGTTGGATGATCCTCACTTCACAAAGGTGAATACAGCAAAGAATTTAACTCAAGGCATCCTGTCACAGAAATTAGAAGAAAACCATTTGACTGCAGGGTTAGGGGAGCCATCTGTCTAGATATAAAGGAATGGAGAATTGCCCACAGTGACAAAACCAGCTTATAAATCAAGATAGTTCAGATGGAAGTGTGACCTTTGAATTTAGCCACAAGTTGGTCATTAATAACTCTAGTAAGACCTGTCTAAGGAGTGTGCAATGCATCTTTAGCTGCCGCAAAACAAGACCGTCTTAAAGATGAAGGAAGGTTGGAGATGGAAGCTGGATACATTAGTGACTTCTTTCTTAATTCTGCTTCACTAGTGTCTTTATTATGCTTTGGTTACGGAGAAGTTATCCATCAGGGCTTCAGCCACAAATCCTCAAGCTGTCAACCTGCAGCACAAAAATTCCCATGTGGACTCACCTTCAACCACCTTCTAGATTTGAAGGTCGAAGTGAAAATTTTCTCGGGTAGCTTTGGTTTTAAGAAAAGATTTATTAAATTTTGATAGGTATCCACACTCTTCAGATAGAATGAGAACCCCTGAAAGGAGACTTCTCCTTATCAGTCACATTCTGATAAATGTCCATGAAGGTTTCTAGGATTGTGGAGTGTTCTTTCCACTCAAGCAGGAACCACAGTCAGCCTTCAGAAGACACTTGTTTCTTCTAACATTTTTGTCTTAGGCTCTTTATATTACTATGATGTCCACTATTATAAGAGAAATACTGATAAGGAATACTCTTTACACAGTGACAGTAGTCACATGATTTCTCTTTAAACACTTACAAATTATTTATAAAATACTATTCATAAAAGCTGTGTGTATATTGCACTTCTTTATATTTATAGGTGGAAATTCAGATAGAGTTACCAATTAATCTTTCTGCAGATCACTAGCTGCTGATTTCTGGATTATGAGAGAATATGGCCTTGCCAAAGTGCTGCTTTTTTTTTCAATTCAGTTTACAAATAATCAAATCTTTGCTTGAGCAATAAGTCTATTGTAGTACTTCTTTTAGTGAGAAATGTTTTCAGTTTCTGTTTTGAGAAATATCAAATACATTGTTAAATTTTTTTCTTATATATCTCTTTCGGAAATTAAAAAAAAACCAACACCCTACCCTGACCAAATCATTGACTTCTGATGCTACTTACAGACAGCATTTTCATCACACTATCCCACCACTCCTCCTGCAACCACCACCCTCCCCAACAAACAAAATAAGCCAAAAAGAAGAAAAGAATATTACACTGAAAATTGCAATTTTCTCTTCTAAAGCTCATGCTGACACTTAGGGATTGTGCACAGCTCTGAGCAAGCTCAGTGAATCAGTGGGAAGGCTCACGATAACCAAGGGGAGGACATGAGTATTTATTCCTAGGACTGTGACCCTAACAAGAGCCTTGATAGACATTGTGATCCCTTCCCTGTCTCCAAACAGAACTTCTCATGATGCAACCCTTTGTGCCTTTGGCACCATCTGATGCAGTTTTCATTCTCACATCAGCATGCTGTTGTCACATCTGCATGACTATACAGCTCTTACCATTTAAAACAGAGGTATCCACATCTGATTGTTTTTATTCCACATCTGATTGTTTTTATTTATGCTACTCATGTTTTTCATCACTTCATTCCCCATGCAAAAATCAGCCAAACCTCCCCAGTCTCATTAAGGAGGAGGATGAGGTGGGATTGAAATTAAGGAATACTCACTGTAATCATTAACAACTAATTTATTTAGAGAGCTTGCATTTTGTTTATTAGAAGCTCAAAATTCAACATAGTGATGTAAGCCTTTGCCTACACACCAAGCATGTCCCAGTTAATCATAGCAGGTGGAGTATTTAGCACACTGCATTCTCCCTGTCTCTGGACACAATTCTACTAGTAGAAGTGTCTTAAAACAGCACGGCTCAGTTACATGGCTAGGAAGGGAACAAATGACTTTCGTTGTCTGCATAAATAGCTTTTTTCTCCCACTCGCCAAATCTTGTCCTCAGGAATCAGGAGATGCCTGTTTCTGACTGTTAGAAATCTACTGGTCAGTCCGAAGTGACTGAGGAATATGCAAACCAGAGGCTCCCATCTGGCATGAGGTATTTCTCAACCTCACATCCCAGCTGCATCACAGGAGAGCTCTTCTTTCCTCTGGGTCTTTTTCTGATCCCCAGCATAGCTGATCGTCATATCAGAGGATCTGCAGGCCAATAGGTCTGGAAGGTGGGATCTCAGTGTGTGGGAGAGGCTGTGGCATCGTGTGGGGTCAGTTCTTGTTCTGGCAGAGGAGAACAAGCCAACAAGGTGTATTTCAGGTTTGCCAAACCAGATAGTGAAAGAGGGATTTATCTCATTAAGCTTTAGAGGTCTACTTTGTGGGTGTTGACAAGCTGGGCTAGTGTCCCAGCGTGTCTAACATCACTGGAGATAAACAGGCCCATTTAGGACACAGTTCCTCCAAGCTGTTTTCAATATCTCCTTGGGCTGAGATGGATCATGCCTTTTTTTTACAGAATCACAATATTACAGAATGGTAGGGGTTGGAAGGGATCTCTAAAGATCATCTAGTCCAACTCCCATGCCAGAACAGGATCATCCAGAGTAGATCACACAGGAACAAGTCCAGGTGTCTTTTGAAAGTCTCCAGAGAAGGAGACTCCCCAACCTCTCTGGGCAGCCTGTTCCAGTGCTCTGTCACCCTCACAGTGAAGAAGTATTTCCTCATGTTGAGGTTGAACCTCCTGTTTTCCAGTTTATGACCATTGCCCCATGTCCTGTCACTGGATACCACTGAGAAGAGTCTGACCCCATCTTCCTGGACCCCACCCTTTAGATATTTATAAGCATTGATAAGATCCCTCCTCTTCTCCGAGCTAACCAGGCCCAGCTCTGTCAGCCTTTCCTCATATGGTAGGTGCTCCAGGTCCTTAATCACCTTAGTAGCCCTGCACTGGACCCTCTCCTGTAGTTCCTTGTCCTTGAACCGAGTCCAGAACTGGACATAGTACTCCATTTCTTTCTCCAGTATTTCACTGACTGCACTGATAAGATATGACCTTAATATAGAGGAAGAGATGATTGGCCATTTCAGACATAACTGTTTGGTCAACTAAGTCACACCTCAAGTGTCAAAGTAAAAGAGGATGAGGATCTTCCAATAAAATACCTTTAACCCAGTCTCAGCAAACAGTCTTGTAGCCAGTTTGCCAGTGTCTTGCCCCTATGTAGGATGACAGATGGATGGCAGTCTGGGTCATTTAGCAGTACCTAACACTTTTCTCTTTCCTGTCCAGGTCAGTCTCTCCTGCTAGCCAAGATTATAGCTATTACGCTTTACAGACACTTAAATAATGAAGATCTATTTAATAGACTGCTCATGAGGACAACAATAAAGCATTGTTTGCCTGAAAATGGCTTAATTGTTTCCTCCTGAAGAAAAATGTCCTCTTCACAGAACAAAGTTCTTGGATAGACTCTTCTGACTACTTCAATAGGAAACTTGACACAAGTATCAGCTGAGATCATCTAAGGCAGCCCTAATGTGTGGCTGGATATAGGCCGCTAGATGATTCTCTTGGCCTGTTGCCCTTCTCCTGGGAAAAAAAAAGGCAGCAGATGTTGGAACAGCACAAAATAATAGAACAGCTGGGAGCCTTCTTCCATGCTTAGAAACCCAAGATAACATTTCATAGCAGGGCTTCTGGTTTTTCAGGTAGGACTGCCATAAATTCTCTAAGTTTTGAGGGTACTCAGCTGGGGTTTTTGTTTTGTTGTGGTTTATTTGTGTGGGGGAAGGGGTTCTTTAAGTCTGCAGAATAAACAGAGATGCTTTTTCATGGAAAGAACAAAAATTTTGCTGTGAAGGTTTCTTTGTCCTGCTTCTTAGCCTTTAGGGTGCAGAAAAGAAGTCTTGTTGAGGTACATCTGACTAACAACTAAGCATCTGTCTAATTTAGTTACTCTTGCCTGCCTTTATACTTTATGAAAGACTAGTCAGATATTTTTGCATTATGTAGGTATACAAAGTAGGTGCAATGGATGACATCCTAACAGTGCCTCTCGCTCGTTAATGCCAATGTAGAGCACACAGGCTGGTTAGCTCAGCTATACATCTACATCTACATCTTTTGTTTCTTTTATCCCCTCATATTTAGCGGGGTTACTGGAAGTTGTGAGATGTGGCTAGAGAAGATGACATCACTGGAGGAAAAGGTGCAAAGGAAAGCTTTGACAAGTCAAGTTGATTCTTTGGACTGCTCCACAGTACTGGAATAAAACTAGAGCTGAGTGCATTCGCAGTGGGTCTGTGCATGCTTTTCTCATGAGGAGGCATCTGTGCAGTCATGGGGCTGTTACTGTGCCAGGGGACTGGGAGCAGGACTGTCTGGTCCAATGCTTCTGCTGTGGAGCTGTGTAGGCTCACCTGGACTGAGAGCCACAGGGACTGTAACATACAACTAAATAATTGTATCAAGGATTTTCAGACTGGACAGATAATGGATTTACTTGCTTTTATGACCAAATTGCCTTCTTTCTCCGTTGTTAAATCTGGGAGCCGGTTCAAGGCAAGGAAGATTTGAAATGAATTTACATGCTAAGGGAAGTGGAAGATGGGAGATACAGAAAATTAAAGTGGTAAAAGATAAGCAAAAGAAAAGGGCTTCCATAATGGGAAGGACAACAGTGTTGGTATCCTGCATGTTATGAAATTTCAGAGTAATTAGAAGAACCTTCTTAGCAGGCAGCTGCTCTGACAGCACGTCTGAGAGAATTTGGGTAAGGACATGGACATTCAGCGCCGCAAGTTCTTGACATGAAACTGTAGAGCCTGAGAGCAGCATGGTTAGTGGCAGCAAAAGCAGTGTGGTACCAAGTGTCTCCATGGGATGCCCTGGCAGAGAGCTCCTCCAAGTCTGCTATAGATGTTCAGACTCCTTTAGTGATCATTTTCTGGTTCTGAAGAGCTTTCCCTTGAGTAATATTCTGCAGAAGGGAGCAGTGACTGAATGCTTCCATGCACTTACCTTACAGGGGACTTGTGTCACCCTGTTCTTTACCAGACAGAAGTCAAAGGAACCAGTTGGCTATCCCTTTTCCCTTTTCACCAGTCGCCTCAGCCCTCTCTACAGCTCCTCTCCACTGTTTCTCCAGCAACAGGTACCCCTCCCACACTGCTGTTGCAGGGATCCTGTTGCTGTGTAGCTCCGAGGCAATGCAGGACAGTGCAGATGGTGCTGTTTCTGTGCAGTCACTTCCCTTCCTGGGTGTGTGTGTCTGCTTGGGGGGGGGGTGGGGGGGGGGTGTGTGTGTGGAATCCTTTCTACAAGCTCAGGGGGCTCATTCTGGACAAGGACCACCTGCCCGTCTGGAAATACCATCTATAAAATGGTGCTTCCACGTGAATTTCCTGCTCTGTTTCTTCTCAGATCCCTTTCCTGACAACTCCAGCTACTTTATTGCTTTTCTTTACAATCAACTCTTCTGCAGCTCAGGGCAAAATTGCCTCCCTTCATCTTCCCTCCTACAGTTCCCTCTCCCTTGCAGCAGCGATGCCATCCTCCCTCTCATCACTGTGTTTTGCTGAACCTGTCAGACTAATTAAAAAATAAAGTCAAATCTCTGGGACAGCAGAAACGGTGTTTAGGAGACTGGGAGAAGCAGGATTTGGGGGAGGTAGGAGGAGGAAAGAAAAAAGGGGGGGGGGAAGTGTTTGATTTAAGAATTTTAATTTGAATAAACCCCTCCTCCCGCTCCTCCTCATTGGTTTCTTTCTTTTTCCTCCATATTAATGAGACTAGCCGAGGAAAAGCTATTGGTTCCATATTCCCTTTCCTTTCCTCAGGCACTTGGGGGAGGAGGTGTTTGCATTTCTCCGCAGGACCAGCTCGCTTTGCAGAGCATTGTCTGGGTCTGAGAATCACACACGCACAGAAATAGAGGGGAGAGCACACCATAGCCTTGCCTCGCAGGCAGAGCATCTGATCCAGCCTGAATACCCTTCTCCTCCCCCCACTCCACCCCCTACTTCCCGAGCACGAATAATCCCCTTTAAGGAAAAAAAAAACAAAACAAAAACAAACCAACCAAAAAAACCCCAACCAAGCAGAAAAGAAAAACAGAGAGGAAAAAAAAAAAAGAAAGTTTCCAAATCTTCTGCGCTCCCTTCTTGGTTTTGGGTTTGTTATTTTTTTGTTGGTTTTCTTTGGTTTTTTTTTATTTATTTAGCAATGGCAAATTCCTTCACGGCCAGGACCTGGCCCATCCCCTGAGCAAAGGCAGCCTGGACATGACCGGCAGGCGAGGGAGGAGGAATTTGGATTCCCTTCGGAGGCGCCCACCCCTCCTCCGCCCGGTGCGAGTGAGGCGGGGGGAGCCCGGCTCTGGCCCTTCACTTCCACCGCGGGCAGCCGGGGCTGGACCAGGTTCTGCCGGGGAATTGCTCCGTGGCCCCCCGCGGCTTGGTTCCCACCCCACCGGCACCCGCCCCGCCCCGGCACGCCGGGGATGCAGCATCTCCAGCACCGGGACGGATCCCTGCCGCAATGGTAAGTCCTTGCCTCCGGCATCTCTTTCCCACATCTCCACCCCGGGTAGCAGCGCTCCGGCTCCCAGCTCGGGCTGGGGATGGAGGGCAGCGGGAGCCGGGCTCTGCCTCCTTCGGCCCGACCCTGGAGATGCCAAAGCGCTGCTACTGCAGCCGGCGAGGGAAAAGGAACCGCCGGTTTGTCTTAGAGTGACATTGATTTACCGGCTCTTCCCCAGGTCCTGGGAATACTTCTTTTGGGGGCAATTGCATGCAGGCTTTCTGCCTTCAGCCAGAACTGCAGGCTCTGAGGATGCGTCCCTGAGAGAAATTTGATTCTTTTGAAACAAATAAATCTCCTTTTGCAAGTGGTGACAGGTTAACGTGCTCGGTATGGGAATCACGTCTGGTTTTAACACAATATGGCTGGTAAATAAAACCTGATTGCTAACAGACCGGGTGATGCTGTTGGCATTTATAAGCTCAAGGCTCCCTTTGCAGTTCTGCATCTTCACCTGCCGCAGAAACTCTGATTCACCCTTCAAGCAGTGCACCAGGACTTCTTTATTTTTACTGTGGGGTGGTAGTAAAGATTGCTGTTAATGTGCCTTTGACCTCTGCTTGCATGCCTCTGTGCACTTCTTCTTATCAGTATTCGAACAGCTGGTTCTAATAGTACCATCTTTATGCAAAGCACATCTTAAGTCCGAGGGACAGCACGTAGGACAGACTCTTTACTGCTGTGCTGTGAATTTAACGTGTGAACTGTTCAGGTATGTATTGGAATCTGAAGAGTTTACAGGCAGGGAGAGAAAGATAATGCAGTGTGCTCTTCAGGACTGGAAAATGCATGAAAGAAAAAAAAAAAAAGATAGATTTGTTTAGTGACATACCAGTATTTATGGCTAGATGATCATCCCACTTATGTAGAAGCAGGTCTGGAAGAACTCCCTGGAAGTCAGTGGCTTTCCTCTGCATCTAATCTGCTGGTAAACAGAATCCAGCCTTTAGCTTGAAGAATATATTGGAGTAGCACCAGAGGTAATTATACTACTAATAAAAAATATTAACCAAAGTGAATAAGGCAGCAAAGTGACCTGATTCTTTCCTAGGGTATTATGGATTACCATCTGTCTCGTGTACATTAATTACAGTGTGAGTGTTGGACTGATACGGCACTATATGGAACGTAACTGAAGCAGCGTTTCGGGTGGGTTTGTTGGTTGTTTTTAATCTGTTGAAGTCATCAAACAGCATATGGATTTTCATTTGATGTTATTTGGGTACACAGCCATCTGACTTCTCTGCTCAGCCTATGCAATGCTGGTCAGATGCTGGGGGGGCAACATTTAGCACATGCTAATCAAAAGGAACGTATCAATCCTTAAGGTTACTGTCAATGATAAGCATGAAGGCAAACTCCTTGAAGTTGGTATAGCTACAGAGCAAGAGAGAATTATACAAACGTCTGTACTTGGCTAATGCTAAACGCACTGGAGCTGTCTTGAAAGAAGAGATTCTATAGGATGGGTAAAGCAACACTGCCCCAATTTGTTGAATAATTAAGGAATGCAATTCAGTGCAATAAGGAGAGTTGGATTCAAGTTGATGTCTCTGCTTGCGTCCCAGTTACAGTTCTGGATCATGGTCTTCTACCTTTTTTTCCCCCCGTTTCTATGTGCTGAGGGCAACGGTTGCTGCTTTGTTGTTCATTCAGGACAGCTACAATTGATCTGTTATTGTACTGGCAATCTATCTCGGACTTTGCAGAGTAGAAGGTTTCTGCTGTTTTGTTTTCTCCAGTCGAAGGCATGTGTTCAGTCACTGGAAGGATAACCATTGGCACTGAACAGACTCCAAGGTCACGGGGAGCTTTATGTGTGATAAATAGATATATTTATCTGTAGACAGGTTAATAGCTTTGTGATCGCTCCTCGGCTTTAGCCCTCCATCATTTGTTGGGTTCCCTGCAAGAAAACAGGAGGGCTCCTTTCTCCCTGTAGATTTAAGATGTCTGCTGTTTGCATGGTGGTGCCACAGCTGCACGTAGCTCTCTAGATCTGCTGCTGGTGGTGTATATGCGAGGTTCATAAGCACAAAGGCAGAAGCTTTGTTGTGGGATGAGACCAGTAAAGGGTAAAATGGAGATTTCTGAGATTGTGGGCTGCGCTGTTGATCATGTTCAGACCTTTGTTCATCACATCTCTCTTCATTTGCCTGACTGAGCCGGCATCCTGGAGATATTTTTTCTGGGGTTGAGTTCCATATGTGCCTACGCCTTTGATAAGTTGAGACCCGTGTCCCCAAGCTGATTCATTTAAATGTAGCAGATTTTGTTTTCCTTTCCTTCCTTCTGAGCACACTTAGTACAAACAGTCTGATTCCTAAATTAGCTCAGATTATCTTTTAATGATAACCAGAATATTTGAGTTAAGAAGCACTGAGAAAAAGTAAACTCAGGACAGGATCATACTGTAACTCATATCTGACAGAAAGACCTGCAGAACTATCAGGTCTTACAATGAGTCCTGATTTACAGAGGAGTTATTTATTTGCCACAGTTCTCAGGAGAGGTAAACTGATAGCAGAATATAGAAGCCAGTGAAGACTGAATTTTATTTCATCCCCCTACTCAGCCCAGAGAGCACAGCCTCAACTTTTAAGTCAGTAAAGTGTATTTTCCTGCTGGCTCATGTGTCTTTGCTTCCATGCCCTGTTGTCCTTTCATATCCAGCCATCCCATATCACCCATAAAGACAGCGGGGCAGGATTCGGTAAACACTGCAGTCAACAGGATTTTGGAGTGAGTTTTCCACACCGGTGCAGAAGTGGAACAATCCTATTGAAAGGGATGTAAATGCACCAGTGAGGAACATCCTCTTTTTTCCTAATCACAACTTTGAAGTCATCTTTGCTGATAATACGTGGTCAGCGAGAGCTGTAACACCGCTCTGTTTCAGAGTACTTCTGCTACCCGATCTATACAGCACCCCTTGATGAGATACTTTTCCAGTTCTCTTGGTGTTGAACTTGTTCTGTTCTTAAGAATTCCTTTGCATACAGAAAGGTATTTGGTAGTTTTCAACAATGCTAACAAGTATTCATGTGTCTGTGGTGGCTGTTGAAATGGATTGTAATTGAGTGGGCACAAATATATGGGAAGAAAGAAAGGCGGGTTGTTTTGCAGAACTCTTCACAGCAGAATGTCCAGTCCTCACCCTATTTCTTTCTTTGTGTTTTATTCTCTGGCTACCTTTTGCTCTCTCAGTTTATCGATCTGTCTTCTTAGGCTTGAACTTTTATCTCCACAAGACAAACTAGGAACTCCCATAAAATAAACCAGATTGTTCAAGTCTTCTTTATGTCATTTACTGCAGCTCATTAATAGTATCCCTATGGAACCTGATGGGCTGATCTGTAGAGCAGCTGGATTAATAATTTCAAGGCAGAACTTCTTAGGAGGTACTAAGTCATTCCATCTCCTGATGAAAAGGTAGAAGCATCTTCACATGGAGCACTTAAAACTAACACGGCTGTTGCGCTGAGGAATATTCCCTTGGAAAGGTTCCTGCAGAAATACACAGACACAGCTGCAGGGACTCTTGTTTGCTGCTCTTATTCTATGCTACTGTTGAATCTAAATTCTTCTGAGATGGTCATCTCATGAAATGAGCTGATTTGTATTTCCCATTAGAGTTTATCTGCCCTGGAGACATTCTGTTGGTCTCATTCCTGCTCATTCAGGTGTCACATTTTACTCTTGGATGGCTTAAGGTAGGGCTATGTTCTGAAGCTGCTCTGATTTATTTATTTGATTCTTTTAAAAACAAGTTTTAAAATGTGTGAAAAACTCTGCTTAATATCACTGTTTAAAAACAAAACAACCCCCAACAAATTAACTGAATAATTCTTAGGATTTTTAGCATAACTCATCATTCACTCTAACACTGACAGAGAAGGGGATAAATATTTATATGGTCTAATTCTACTTCTTAATAATAGTTCTGCAATAATAGCATATAATAATAATATAAGCAATATTAATAATTTATTTTAGAACATGTTGGGAGTATTGAAGCCTAGAAGCTCCTTACTGAACATGCAACATTAAACTTCTGCCACATGTTTGCAGGTTTGTTAATCCAGTGTTGAAGCATTTCACAAAGAGTGTCAATCACAGTGGCTTTTGCACTCGATTAGAGATGATTGGGTCATGGTTGCTCAGGAGCTGCAAATGGAAGGACAGTTATAGGCTGTTATCTATGATTTGTTGGACCTGCTAAATGGAGCTGAGGGCTAGGGCAGGAAAAGCCCTTTTAATCTGCATAGTGGGTTAATAGCCTAGGGTTTTTTTAATTTCTTTTTATTCTTTAGTTTCCCAGAATGAGGCAAGTTTTGCTACTTTCTTTTCTTGCAAGTAACTGTATATTGTCCCGGCTGCTTGAGTGGGGATGCTTAAGAAAAAAAATGACTTATTGAAGGGAAATGTGACAGAATCAAGTTCTTCTTTTGTGGGGAGTAGATTTATGATTAAGTCCATCTCTGAGGAGTGGAGGAGGTATAATTTTCCTCATTCTTGAGGTGAAAACCCATCCCCGAAGGATCTCCTGGCAAAACTATCTTTCATTTCCTGTGGAGGAAGGCTTTCTCACTCAGGGGAAGTGTTTGGCAGCCTGGTTGACGTTCATCTGCTTTCACTTAAGCATCTCAAAACTACACGGTCACATCCAAACTAATCACCCCAATTTACTATATTGTAAGTGGGAAGTGTGGTTCATCTCATCCTGAAGTGGGTCAGATGAATCACTCTAATGGAGGCTCTTGCAGCAGGTGGCTCAAATACACATCCAAAATCAGTGCAATGAATCTTTCCACAGTATCTCAGAGATAGCCCCATGAAGTATAATTCCTCTCTTGCTCCCTTCTTTGCTTGGTGGGAAGACTGGCCATTTTTTGCTAGCTCATCATAGCAATAACAAATTGTGATTGTTGTTAAGTCTTCTTAAATAGTCCAAGCTTTCTGTGGTGGCCCCATCATCTTCCTCACCCACATTTTCACTTTATTCAACCAAAGGCAAACTCAGCCTGTCCCTTGCAGGAAGAATTTATGCCACGTGTCCCAGGCAACATCCTATCTATTTGCTCTATTTGTCTTTTATGGGCTTTTTAATTAATTATTCATTCATTATTTTAAATCTCAGAGGTTTCCTCAGTGTATCAACACTTTCTGCCTTCAAAGGATGTCCAAGTACTAAGAGGAGTTTTCCAGCTGAAGCTTGTATGTAGCTTTCTGAATAGGTGGGGATGCATCATCACAGGGACACATCTAGGACAGCTGCAAGCTTGCTCTGCCTCTTCTCTGAGCCAGCCAGAAGCCGTGTAATGCTCCAAGTCTCATCTAACATACCCTGCTTGTGAATAGCTACACTGTAAGTTGCAAGAAGATGGAGATGAATGCTGACCAGCCTTCATTAGCTTAGGGTCGGCACCTTGTGAAATACATTTTGACCAGCTTGGAGCACTTGACATGCTTAGAATTAGGTGACCTAAAAGCCAGCTTTTTGCCATAAATCAATAGCTCAATGCTTACTTATTATAATGCATCCACCCTTTGTCCTAAGCTATCAAAATTCCCCTGTCAGTTAATAAATGGATTTAACTAACACCTTTCTCCTTAACTATAACCATTAAAAATATTTACTGAAATCCAAATAATAAAAAATAAATAAATACATGAACCTCTCAGAACACACTGATATGCAGACTGGAATTGAAGTTGTAGCAGGAAAAGATACACTTCTCCCCAGCAGAAAGAAATTATATTTATTTGGAAAGGGAGTTTAAAATAGCTCAGATATCCTTAACTATTAATTCCTTTTCCTGGAATAGTAAACCTTTATGAAGTCATAACCTTTCTGTTTCTGCTCTTGCTGTGGCATATCTGAAGTAGGTTTATAGAAGTTATTTTTTCATAAAAAAAAAAAAAAAATTAAAAATGGCAGATTCATGGTCAGAAGTAAAAAACCATTTCCTTTTAAAAAGAAATTTTTGTAATTACATTTTAATATATATATATATGAATTACTAAATTAATCCAACTGGTACTGAGCCAAATATGTGCTTGAGCTTGATACGTATCTAAGATGTTGGACACACAACAGAACTTTCAGAGTTGGCCCAGAAACAAATTACATAAAGAAGCCAACACAAATGCATTATATAAAGGCCCAAGTTAAAGTTAGTGAAGTTACTCATTTCCTGTGTTTTAGAGAACTGGATCTTTGGATTCATTCCAGGAGTTTTGTGCTCTAAGTTAAGATGCAGAGGAGATGAGAGAGCATCAGAAATACCGCAGATGCTTAAGCTCTTCATGACTAAGGCTGTGAATGTGTCACAGCTGTCACTGGAGCTTTGGATTCCACAATCCACGCTCATTCATTCGAGTCGCATGAAGTTTGACAGCTTGGATGGTGTTTTTGTGCTAGTGAATGGGTTAGTTGGCTGAGATGATTATGTACAGTGGGCGAACAGCTGGAACAAACTTCATTAGATAGTAGTACTTGGTGACTGCAGAGGAAAGCAGCATGAAAAGCCATTATTAGCCATGGTGAAGTTGCTTCTCTGCAGCATTCAAGTCTCTGGTCACTGCTCCATGTTCTCTAGCTTTTTGTTCCCTGACTTGCTCTTTGTACAACATCTGGATGTGGTTACAGTGGCTATGGAAAAGAGCCTTCAGAGACTACCAAATCCTGAATGTTATTCAGAAGAGGAGAAGAGATTAATGTCACAGCCCTTTTTGGTTCCCCCAGCAAGTGTACCCCTGACAGATTTTTACCTCCTGTATTCAACTCATTCCCTTTCCTCTATGTGGCAGACTTCTAGGTCTCCTTTGTTAAGATAGTTTCCATCATGCTGATGGGATGCAATTTTCAGGTTAAGACACCTAAAGATATGTCTATGGTGAAGTGTCTACCTGTATCTAAGTACATAGTCAAAGGAGATTTAGGATATGGTTCAGTCACCTAAACAGAGGTGTTCAATGCCATCTGAGATCCCCTGAGGTATCCAACACCCTCTAGGGATCTGTAGGTATGATGCTTATCTACACCACATTTTTTACCCTGTGTGAGAGCAAGTAAAATACCCCAGCTTATCTGTGACACCAAACACCCAAGTATTCAGTCTAATGATTCTGGTCCCAGGCCAATGCCCAGGCAGTGTAGATAAATATAGGCATCTACTATGGAGTGAGCTCTGTAACTCTTTAGCCTTAAAAGTCTTCAATAAATGCCACTGAGATGGTTTAACCTGCAGTTTGAATCCTGTCCTGGGTTTCTGATCATTCTTGATGGTTTAGAATGGGACTGATCAAATCTTGGCCTCAGTGCTCTTACCACACATCCAAGAGTTCAGCTGATTTTCACATCCTCTCATGCAGGGCTTGAAGATACTCTTTGGTATTGCTGTTTTGGGATATCACAGTTAAGATACTAGGATATCACAGTTAAGATACTAGGCCATAAAAGAATTACTACATTGCAGGTGTATCTACTTCACTCCAAATAATTCCTGGAATTATTTTCCCCGAGACAGCCTTGAGACTGCAGTCACCCTTCAGATTCAGCTTTCACAGGCAGCTCCTCATCATAATCTCAAAGGTGTTTTTCTCCCTATATAATTTCCGACTGAAGTATTCTCAGCCTGTGCTTCATCTTTTAGTACATTGCCTTGTACATTTCACTAGTCCACGCTGGCTCTGTCCTGGTACCTTAGGCATTGTCCCTTCATCCAAGCATCATCACCATCCTAATCTCAAGCAGAGGAAAAGGTCAATCCATGGCAGGTGTTCAGGGATCATATCTGTGATGGTTCTTTGCTTTCTTTATGACACCCTGATTGAATATTCTCACTTAATCCTGACACTTCAGGGTGTCCAAGACACAGCTCTGTTGTTGCCCAGCTTTCTCTCCACTGTTACTTCTAGGTTCTTTGAATGCCCGTGGTTCACCAGATTCAATCTGGAGTTTTTCCTTGTAACGACTTCTCCCAGATTCCTTGAGATGTAGGTTCCCTGAGGTTTTTTGCATCTTTAATGTAAAAAGACTTGGTGCCATTGACTTTACTACCTGGTTGTCTCAGTTTCTTTAAACATTCCCGTTTGGCATGAAGAATGTCAGCTGCGCATCTGCTTTGGTGAAGGTTTTTATTGCTTTGCTTTGCTTTCTTTTCTTCTGACATGTTCTCTATATCCAGAAAACATGGAGCTGGGTCCAAGGTGATTAAAGCAAAGCATGACCTATTTATAGCAAAACTTTTCAAAGCACCAGGCTTTAATGTTATTCTGATAGGCCCAGCTTCTTCAAGCTCTTCTGGGGAGCTCTGTGTGCATCTGTTTGGAATACTTCTGATGTCACTCTCCCTGAAAGAAAAAGCTTTTAACTTTTCAAGATCTGTTTTATCTGTATGTTCCTGATTTGGCAAAATAAGCCTCACTTGTTCCTATCACAAATAGTAAAGGATTCTCCAAACTAAGAGCCTCCCTTTCAACGTTATCATCTTCATTTTGATTTTTTTTCTTCGATAGCTCACTAAATTGACCTCTTGCTTTCCTTCCCACTGGTCCTACTGAATTAGAACAACAAGGGCATAATTTATCTACTCTACTATCCACAAAGAGCTTCTGAAACAAACCTCAGTAAGTAGATTGTGTGTATTTTGCAGCAGTTTCATGTATGCCACTACTGCATTATTCAGTACAACGGATGTGTCCCACTGTCAAATCTTTTCTCAGCCACAAAAAGTTTAAGTGCGTGCAATGTCATTAAAAATACTGATATGAAAACAACAATGTGATAGCTCAACCACACAGCTTAGGTCAGTTAATTTGTAACACATGGCTGTTTTCTCAAAAGGTGAAAAGGAAGCTCACCTGAACTTTAACGTGCTGTTTACTTCTTCACTGACTAGAGAAAATGTCACCTGATATTCTGCTTAATGAACTGACAGTTTCCACACTGCATGTCATACACTGATATGTTAAAATTTAAAAGTCCTTTTGTTTAAATCAGAGGTTGTCTGAATTTTCAGATAATCACATATAATTTTACACGATATCCCTTTTGGTTCTCTTATCAAGTACTTCCTCTGAACATACAGTATTTTTATGTTTGCAGATTTCTGGGTGAGACCAAATCGCTTTTTATTTTATGCTGCCCTTATAGACATTGGAATCCAGATATCAATTATTTTGATCCTAAGGTAGGTTTCTAAAATAATTCTTGTGAATTGGACATCCTTTTTACCTCCATTAACTATGTGGGGATACCAGGCAGTGAGTGCTGTAGAAGAGCCAGGTAAGCTGGACAAGATCATCTAAAAAAGTTAAATAAAATCTACCCATTTCATCTAAACTGTCCAGACTGAAAAGAGTAGGCAGGCATGTCTGACTGCATGTCCAAGCTAATCCATATCGCTCTCTTTAACAGCATGTTCAAACGTGCATTCTTTAAATCAGCTTTGAGAGCTT
>JANHGN010008321.1:0-18018 GCA_024605025.1 Megaceryle maxima
AAATAGCCTCTTTCAAGAACTTTTAAAGACAAACCCGTGAGCGCTTCATTCTGTAAACATACTACAATAGAACTTATCAAAGTTGGAACATTCTTACCCAAAGATGACTTCACAATTGATTTAATACCAGCATACACTAAGGGACCTTTGTTTCCTGTAAGTTTTTGATCCATATCTTCAGTATACTGCTTCATAAGTATTTTCATGTATAGGAAGCTTAATTTTTTCCCAAATGCTTGAAAAACTTTTTTCTTTTTTTTTTTTTTATTTATTTAAAGTCACACCCTATTAACATATCCAAAGTATTTACAGGATGTTGCATTGCATTTAAAGGCTTTCATGCACTTCATATAACTGGTTTACATATAAAGTTATATTACTTCTTTAGGATATGAGCTACGTTAAAATAAAGGATATAATGCAGAGTGTACCAAAGTGATTTCAGCTGAGGATCTTCATTTCCAGCTAGGAGGTGATTTCTCCAAACTTGTTCAGTATCAAGACCATACCTTGACAGAGCTCTGAGCCGCATTTTGGTTGCTATGTCTTTTTCCAAGGAACTAGCCTTTCCTTCTTCTGTGCACTCATATAAATGTCGCCCACAAGCCCACATTAGGGATGTCACTGGACTCCATGCAAGAGAAATTCTTTCAAAAACTGTGAAGTCAGACATAGTCCTGTTGGGAGTCACTACTACCATTCGATTTTGACTTGTGGGATGCCAGGCAAATGAAGCAATGTAGTTTTCACATGGCTGGACACTTCTTTCAATTATTGTTGGCTCAGTTTCATCTCCAATAGGGGTGGGAGTATGCTGCATGTCATACAGTCTAATGATATTACTATCCCTTGTTAAAGTAGCTAACAGTCCAGTTCTCGTTGGACACCAGGCAACTTTTGTTAAGGGTTTCGGTTGCTCTGTCAAGGTCAAAACAGGCTTTTCAAACTTTCTCAAATCCCATATGGCAACCTGACCCTCATAGAAGGAAGCCACACGATCGTGGAAATAGGGATCCACAGTCACTCCCTGGACAGCCTTGGTGTTCACAAATATTTTTTGGCTTGTGTTCCTCAGATCAAAGATAGCCAGATTTCGATGCATCCCAGCTAAAAGCAGCTTTTGATCCCGTGGAAGCCAACAGAGAGAGAGACAAGCATCGTTCTGTCCCAATTCATACAGTGGCTTTGTTACTACCAGTCCTGCTTCAGGATCTCCTGCTGAAAGTCTCACTTTCTCTGTAGCAACTGCAGTCTCTGGGGCATATTTGCTGCTGATATCCCAGATCAATACTGAAAAGTCAGCCCGATGTTTATCCAATCCAGCAGCGAGCCAATTACTGTCTAGGGGGTTCCACGCGAGGGTATTGCACTGCCGCGCGTGTTTGGGAACAAACTCTTTGCCTATCAGGTCTTTCGATTTTGAGTTGTGATCTTGACCGAGACTAGTAAGTACCACTCGACCATTGGCCTGTCCAACAGCAAGGAGACATTCAGGATCATACTTTGGATACCAAGCCACACATTTCATATACGGCGTATCTGAATTTATTGACAACAGCGTAGCTGTAGTTTCTTCTGACAACCGCAAGGACCCTGCCTTGAGTTCTGAACTTACAGCAGAGTCAATGTGATAAAGGCTCAATTCCGAATCACATACAACAAATCTGTCAACGTGGTGTGGGGCCCACAGAATATCAGGTTTGGAGCCACTCATGTTTAGCGTAAATTTATACACAATTTAAGCTCTTGTAAGAAGATTCAGGTGATATCCATGCATATGGAAACTGTTGAGAAAATAATTTGTAGGAATGTTATCAGAACCTAAATTCCATTGTAAACTGAGATCATCTTTAAAAAAACATAAATACGGTTCTGAAGGACTTCTAGCCCAAAGGTTTAACACATGTATGCTTCAGGCCAAAATCTCAAGCATTCTCTGCATTACAACATTTTCCCCAGGGCATACTTTGTTTTTGCTGGTATACACCTACTGACACACAACCAACAAAGCCACCTGCAAACTGTCAACAGGACTTACCGTATTTACAAACTCTGCACCAGTATAAAGAAGACGTGATTAACTGTGATGTGTCATGATATGTTGGTGTGCTGCTCAGAAAAAGCCACACCCTAAAAGAATGAAGAAGAAAATTTCTCTACTTCAAGAGCACTATTTGATGAAAATGAGTCTGTTCTGTCTTAAGTCTGTTCCATAACCGAGAAAAGCTTGCCCTCTTTGAAGACTTCTATAGAAGAAGCACCATTTTCCACTCCTCATGTTATTCTACCCCTCCTAATCCCACCTTCTGTCTCAACATTACCTGGTCTTTGTTCCTGTTTGGCCTAGTAGCGTTAATAAACGCATGTTATTATTAAATTGCAGTTACACTTTCAGTAGCTGCATGCCCAGAATCATTACACGTGCCTATATATTCAAAAGCCCCACAGATCCTATAAACTTCTTTGTTAACTGGAAAAAGGAACGTACTAGATTGGGAAACACGAAAAGGCGGCGTTATTTACTGCCCCCGGCCTCTCTTTGGGTGTCTGCTGGTTACCCCCAGCCCGGCTCCTACGTGCTCCGGGAAGCGCAGTGCTCCCTCGCCGCCCCCCGACCCAGGAAGCGCAACGGAGGAGTCGCGGAACGCGGAGGCGGTCGAGGCCCGCCAGGAAACCACTACGGCGGCAAGAGACCGGAGCGCGGGCGACCGCGACCCTCGCATCCTTCCCGGGAGCGGCAGCCGATCACCTACCCTGTGGGGCCCGTCGACACCGCCTCCCGCGATAGGCCGCCGGCCCAGCCTGTCGTCCGACGAGGAAGAACGGGAGGCGCACAAGGACTTCCGGTTGCGGAGCAAAGGGGAAGGAAAATAGCGGCATTTCCGGCGCGCGGGGAAATAGAAGTCACTGCACTTCCGGCGCGCGAGGCAGGGTGAAAGGGGAGCGTCGGCTCACGCAGAGCGCCTTTCGGTGACGGAGCTGTGCGTCACATTCCGAGCTCGGGCTGCGCTCCTCTCTTTAGTCGGCGGGGCTGCCTCTCCCCAGAGTCTTCTTTTCTCCAGCCTGAACGACCCCAACTCTCAGCCTCTCCTACCGAGGGGGTGCTCCAGACCCCTGGTATTTTTTGTGGCCCTCCTCTGGACACGCTCAAGCAGGTTCATGTCTTTCTTATGCTGGGCCCTCAGAGCTGGACACAGTGCTCCAGGTGGGGTCTCACCAGAGTGGAGTAGAAGGGCAACAATCACTTCCTTTGCCGGCCGCACTTCTCTTGAGGCAGCCCATGATGCCATTGGCTTTCTGGGCTGCATGCACCCACTGTTGGCTCATACTCAGGTTTTTATGTATCAACACTCCCAAGTCCTTCTCTGCAGGGCTACTTAATCTACTAATTTCCCAGACTTTATGCGTGTTTGGGATTGTACCAACCCAGGACCTTGCACTTGTCAGGAGCACTTAACACTCACTGTTTTTATCTGTTGCAATGCTCTTACTGCTTTATGTAATGTTCAATGTCCCTTTGTTAGAAGGTGAGTGTCAATAAGCATCCCAAAGATAACGTGGAAAAAGGGCTAACTGGTTATGATAACAATTCTTATACATTAGTCGAAGTAACTACTAGTCAGGAACAACTGGGTGGTTTTATTCACACTGAAAAATACGATGGCTGTGAACTGAGATGGCAAAACCTCAGAAAAAGGAATTTGATTTGGACCCTGCTCTTGCCTGTTTGCATTCCACATGGCTTCCCAGAAGCCTTCCCATTCAGAAGCAGCATGACAAGTTTCTCAGTAGCCTAGCTTCACGTTCAGCCTTTTTTTTGCATTTTGTCTCTAGCTTCTTTCTTTCCAACTTCTTTTCCCAGTTCCAATCCAAGTGTTCCCTGACTGGGTGCAGATGACCGTTTTCAAAGGCTTAAGAGTTTGGGCAAAATTCGCTAGGTTTGCATAAAAACTACAAGTACACCCCTCTTGCACTTTCTTTCTCCCCCACTAAGCTCTGTGCTTTCCAAAGGATAATTAAAGATGCAGATTTTTAAAACAGAGTCTTAAATAGGAAGTGTTGGGCAACCTTAATAAAAGAGTGTGATACCCAGCCTGTCAGTAACTGCCTGGCTGTGTTCTAGGCACGCTCTCAAGATCTGTCCTTTGTTTCATCTCTGGTTTTGAATGTGCTCTGCAGTGTGAATAACAAGTGGATATGGAGTATAATCCAAGCCTTACAGATGCCAAACAGAAGTCTTCATTTGACTTTGTAGGCTCAAAAGCATGCCCATGGGAGGGACAATTGAAGCCCTAGTACCTGGACATGTAGGATGAACTCAAAATTATCTCATAAAAGTAAAAAATACTGAAGAATAGGTATTGTTGTCATTGCTCAAATTTATCATGGGGGTTGTAAATAAATCCCAGTCAATCCTAATTCTGAGTATTCCTCCTTACATTTTATATCAAAGACAAAATGGAAATGTTTGTAAATTCCTAGAGAACAGTCTTAAGCAAAGTACCTCAATAAAGAACTCAAAGGAAAGCAAGAAGTTTTGTCAAAAGGAAGAAAAGCTGTTCTGCATCATTGCCATGTTCTGAAGGCAGGGGAAAATTTGTGTCCTGGGGTTTGTAACATCTTTTCAGCAATAAAGGAATTACACATGCAAAAAAAAAAAAACAAACAAAAACAACCCACCCAAAAACATCAGTCTAGAGAAGGAGTATTTAATATCTCATATCAGAAAGGCAAAAGATGTCTTAACCTTTTAAGAAGCCGTTAGGAGGCCAAGGAAACTGTTTTATCATGTAAGAGGAAATAATTCACACCTTTGTGGTTTGAAGGCTGCCTGAACATAAAAAAGCAGCCAAGAAAACTGTTCATAGAATCTCTTGGGGCAGATTATAAAACTTTTTTAGTTAGCTTGTAAAAGATAATGATGAAACAAGCATTTGTCATCTATAAAGTGTCAGAAACTATAATGAACTAAGAAGGGCTATAAAGGGCAACAAAAGACTTGGTTTGTTTTGAAGGAGGATGGTTCAGGGTATTTAAATGCAGAATATTGGCATATTATTTAAAAGGATTCTTTATTACTGTTTAATAATTGATAATTAATATGTTCTGCTTTAAATGTATTTTTACACTTTTTATATTCCAACCAAATTATTAGGAATTATTGTGAACTGTTAATAAATAATATACTTAATTTTTGTTTTTTCTTTTTTTATACATAGGGACTAGAAGGTCCATTTAGCCCTAAAGGACTTTGGGGACCTCAGGTAATTGAAACATGAGGTGTAGAAATGTTCTTTTATAGTTTTCTGAGAGTTCATTGCTTGTTTCTTACACAATCTAATTTTGTTGCTAAATGGGGCATATTTGGGGAAAAAATTAATACATTCTGGTAATACCAAGAATTTGCTGCACATCTGACATGGAGCACAGAGCTGTGTCAGTGCAGTCAGCTGTTCAGCTGGGCCCTCCGTACATCCTGGGATATTTTTTGCCTTCGACTGAGGACCTGCTAGCAAATTTTCCCCACTGCTGGAATTGCTAGAATTGCTGATGAGCTACTCCAGTAGCCAGAGTGGCAGTTCGCACAGTATCCCAGAATGACTGGCAAAGTAACTCCTCCAACATCCAAAGAGACTGAAACTGATCAAGCATTCTCAAAAATGCTGTGATTGTTAAGAAACTCTGTGCTGAACCAGAGAAAGGTCAAAACAAAGAGGCTGCTTGGTAGCAATTGCCCAACATGCTTTGCTTTTTCATTAGCTGTTGTCAGTGGGAGGTCCCTGATGCTTTCTCTCTGGAAAGAGTTACAGCAGCCATGGGGTATTTTAACTTCTACAGTCATTTTGGAGGGGACAGGAATCTGTAAAGAGTTGCTTCCTGTAACAGAGGTCTCATAAACGTTGTATGTCATTAGCTCTGTGAGAGGACAGAAATTTCTTCCTTCAGTGTGACTGCCTGGACACGAGCATCTCTTGAGTAGATACAACAGTACAGTAGATAGGGAGTATCACAGATTCACAGAACAGTTGAGTTTGGGAAAGAGAGTGGGAAGTTAAAGAGAATTTACTTGGGCCAGAACATGAACCTGTAGTCCTAAATTCCATTCTTGATGTTTTAAAGTAATATTACTTTTTTTTCCCTAGTGGACAGTGTCATTCCTATGATACTATGCAAAATCAGTGTTTTTAGCAAAACCAAATTTTTGCTGTCTAAGAAAACCCAAACTTTATTATTCTTGCTGCTTATGAAAGAAGAACTTTAAGGATTTGGGAGATTTAAGATCTGCCATGAAAGACAATAATGAGAGAAACAAAGGAATTGTTTCTCCAAATATCTGCATTTCCTTGCAGAAGTTAAGCTGTTACTGCAGTGTTCAATTTGTATATTTTAAAATGTTAGCTCTTCTTCCAGGTGAAGTCACAACAGACTTATATTAAACTATTTTTTTAAGGAGAGAGCAGGTCAGGTGGAATTACCTAATTACCTTTTTTTTTTTTTTTTTTTTTTAAAGTATGTGCTAGTTATTTTGATTATTACTTCTATAATCTCTTTATTTCAAGCTTTGCATTAATGCCATGTAATGTTACAGCCTACATTCTGTTTCTGTTTGACAGACTTCTCATACCAAACAAAACAAATGAAAAGTAAAAGCAAAAACAGAGGATTGATCCTATAATTTACTATAACAGCAAATAGTGGGAATGAATTACTTACTAATGGGCATATGAATCATAGAATAATAGAATAGTTTGTGTTGGAAGGGAACTTTAAAGGTCATCTACTCCAATCCCTAACGAATATACATACATGAATATGGCATGCAATAAATAACACAATAATTTCTCTTAATGTATAGACACTGACATATTAGAGAGTTCCATTATTTCATAAAGAAAAATGTCTCATAAAAGAAGGATGATTTGGAATAGTTTTTCAGTTTTGAGTTGTAAGAGACTTTTACATAAGATGCTGGTGATTTTTACTTGTCCCTTAGGTATTAACTTAATAGGGTAGAATTTATTATTTAAATTAAATAGAAAAGCTATTAAAATAGCTGGTAGCATTTTCAATTAGTGGTCAGCTCAAAACCACAGTGCAGGAAAACCAGGTGTTAAACAGTAAAGTGTGCCTACCCTATCCCAAGTACATCTGTTTGTCTGTCCTCTTAAACAAATTAGCTAATCTGAGACCTTTAAAACAAGGAGATACTGAATTGAAGCTGTTTCTAGCATTCCTGGGTTCTTGGCCAGTTCTTTCCAAACCTGTATGGTTAGGTCATTAATTTTACTTTGACAAAGCAAAAATTTGCTTTGCTTATCTTTTCTATTATTGGAATTGTGACTTGTAATGCTTCTGTGTAGTGATATATTTTTGTATGGTATGTTCCATTGTCAGACTTGTTGCTTGTTTCAGAAAGAAAGGGATGATAAGAATTTTAATGTTGTTCACAGATCAGAAATGAGGTTTTTCAACATAATGGTTGAAAAGTCAAGTAAAATAAATACACTTTAATGAGTCTGGGACCCAACCCATACAGCTGCTGAGGACTTGCAATGGGAATAAAGTACATTTAAAAGAACATATTAGTACTTTGAGTGAAATTTCTAAAATACAGGTTAGTTTCTCAGTGAAATATGGCCTGGTATCACAGATTCACAAAATGTCTGAGGTTGGAAGGCACCTCTGGAAATTATCTAGAACAACTCCTCTGCACAAGGCAGGGTCAGCTAGAGCAGGTTGCTCAGGATCTTGCTCATTTGGGTTTTGAGTATCTCCAAGAATGGAGACTCCACATCCTGTCTGGGCAACCTGTTCCAGTATTTGATCACACTCACAGTAATAAAGTTTTTTTTTCTTATTAATAAATCATGGGGGGAAAAAAAAAGAAAAGGAGATTCCCTTGATCCTATGTGGTTAGCATTTTGGAGCAAAAGGTCCTTTATTTCTTATGAACTAATTAAAATTGTCTGAAGTAGAAATTTTAAGGTGCAGTACTAATTGGATGATTTCAGGTTTTCTCTGAATGACTTTCTTTTTCAGATACAAAGGCTGATAGTTCACCTGGAAACATTTAAATGTCACATTTTTAATGGTTTCTTTGGCACTGTTAGAGTCAGGAACTTAGTTCCTTATTTTATCTGCCTCTCATATTTCTTTTGTTTCTCTGAAAACAAAGGAAACATAGTCTTTGTCTTCCTTATGAAATATTTTCCTAATTTCTCTTTTGAATTAAAGAAAATAATTTTCAATGGTCTTTCCAATATTTTTGTAGCTTTGCAAAACTTTTAATGGTAAACTGTTGTTCTTCCATCCTTCCAATAATCTCCCTGTATTCAGTGCCATTAGTTTAAAAACATGTGAATGGACTGTCTTTTTCCATCATTTGTGTTAATGTTTGTTGGCTGTTTTTTCTTGTCTCTAAACATACTGGATAATTTATATCATCAAAGAAATTACATTTCTTGTGTTATACATTCACAGGGTTTATTAACTTAAGCCATAAATGTGGTCTGATGATACAATGATTAGTTGTCTTAGGTTTCATCCTAATATTCCTTCCATTTTAAAAGCACTTTTCCTCATAAAACCAGCAGGTTGTTTTGGTTTTTTTTTCTTCTTAATAATAGTAATGTCTAGGAACTCAGCAATTGTTTTGATAAAGTAGGCCAAAATATGTGGAAAAATTAAGAATAATTCAAATAGAGTAGTCTATCATGTATCAAAGGCAAATTGGCAGCCTATATTTTAATGCTTATCTGTTTAATTTTTCATCATTTCATCCTCTGCTGATGTTGAACTGGGCCAGAGTAAGTTTCTCACATCTGTTTCAAATAATGACCAGGAATACCTGGACCAAAGGTTTCCCAAGGTTTGGGAAACACAAAGTGGCTACACAACAGATAATATGATCACTGCACATAAAAACTTTGATCATCTTTGCTTCAAGCTATAAATGAAGTCAAACACTTTACAAAAAAAATGAGTCTAAATTCAGATTTTGAGTTTGGGGTTTTGATTTTTTGTTTAACTTGTTTGTTTGTTTGTTTCTTGGTTTGGGTTTGTTTGTTTGTTTTGTTGTGGTTTGTGTGGGTTGGGTTTGTTTTGGTTTGGTTTTTTGTTTGGCTGGGTTTTGTTTTTTAAGGAACAACAAAGTGAGCCTGGTCCAAAAGGGGATTGGGGAATTTCAAGAACTGGACTGCAGGAAGTAAAATTAGCCTGGTCTGGAACAGTTACTTTAAATCCTTGCTCTGTTTTCTTAAGTAATAATTTACCTTAAGACTAATGTGGAACATTTCTAAGATCAGTAGTACATGTTTTCCTAAGTGACACAATGACTGTCATTTGAATTCTTTGATAGACCTGAACTGTACTTCAGCAGATCATACTGCCCTGCTGATCCATTCACTGATCACTTTCAGCTTTCACTGACTTCGTAGTGCACAGAAGAACCATGTGTCAGGTACTGATGCCTCCAATCTATGTATCTAAAAGACAACCATGTGAAATGAATATTTAGTTTCTCAGTATCAGTTAGGAACTAAGGAGTAAAGCCATTTCTTCCAGAAGGTATCCTCCCTCCTTGGAGCAGTGTATCTTAGTCTTCATCTTTATCTTTAGCTTCATCTTTATCTTTAGCTTCCACCTTCTATTACAAGGGGACAAATGTTTTGCTCAGACAGTAGCATCATTTACTAGCTGTGTCCTGATTAAATGCTAAAGTAGTCACCCAGTTATGCATTATCATGTTGATAACACCAGAGGGCAGGGTTTAGATGGCATAAGTATCTTTATAGCTTACATAAATTGAATTCAGCACCTAAATGATTCTTTTGATACATTTACTGCAATCTTCTTTTTTTAAAAGGCACATAACCTTGGAATTACTTACACAGTGTATAAATAACAATGGCACTGAATTCAGATATATCTAGTATTAGGAACACTGGTTTTTAAAAACTGTTTAAAATATTCACTTCAAATTGCATCCAGTACCTATGTCTCCTATCCAGAAAAAAAATTTTGCCATTCTTTATTTTAACTCTTGTCATTCTTAATGTGTGAAAAGCATATTGGTGGAAAAAAAAAATGTTAATTTAGGGCAGTCAGTTTTGTTTAATATTATTGACCAAACAGTGTAAGTCCTTTCACATATTACATTCATGCTTTCATACTTTTCAGACCTGTATCACATTTGCATTCAGTTGTGGCTATCCAAGCTATAGAATAATAATTTACTTTGTCTTCATACAGAAGCAATCTTTTTTCTTTGTCATCTCTCTCTGTTTCTTGTTATTTCTTCTTTGCTATTTTTGAGTTGCAGTAATGAAAATAGCAGGAAATATTAAAGGAGGATAGGTAGTGTACTACAGAAGAAAGCTGATACTTGATTTTTTCCAATAGAAGAGATGACTTAGCATGAATGCAGGAACTAAAGGCATTTAACTCAAAATTCTTAGGAACATCGGATGAGTTTTACAGATAAAACTTTTTATTGCAGACCAGGGCTTCAGTATGGTCTTGTAATGAATGTATTTAGACAGATCCAATAGTCCTGAGAGCTAGATGTACTGAACATCTGGTTCAGAGCAGCCATTGAAACACCATTGTACTACACAGCTTAGCAAGAATATTAGTAGTTAATGCTGTAAAACTGGTGGTAGTCATTCCATCAGATTTGATTTCGCAGTGAATATAACTATGATATTATATACTGAGAACAACAGTGAAAAAATAATGTAAATCTACAATCCTTTAGTAGAGCTGTCAACATCCTTATTGTACTTCCAAAGCACAGTAAGTAGTGAAGAAGAGCTTAGGCTGTTTCCAGAGACCAATTACATGCAACATGTGACAGATCTGCAGATTTTCTAGCAAGAGAAACAGAACCAAACTCGACCCCATTTCTATCTGAATGATGGATGTTTGTGAGAACTAACAGGTTATATATGTATTTTACCAGTCAAATTGCTGTATCTAAAAATCATAAATGTTACCATTTTCCTTTCTCTGCCAGATGTTTGCAGTTCTGAAACAAATGAGAAGTCTTTGAACACAGCTGGAAATCCATTTGCTCAGTTCTGTTTTGGCACACAGTGCAGAGAGACTGACTGCTGGAGGAGCATTATTCTATAGCTGATGATCTGTGTCTGGCTGGATAGGCTGTTTTCAAGTCTTGATCTAAGCATGCATAAGGGTAAGAATAAGTATATAAACAGTATGAGTGATCCATGTGAGTAATTTGTTACTAATAAAATGCTTAATTATCACCATTGTTCCAACCCAACAGATGCTGGATGGTGCCAGTAAGTTTCATTTATATATAACATTAACAGTATAAAGTATTCTAGTCCATTGAAAGTTTTAGTTTCATTTTGTATAATGAAGGCAACATTTATTTAATGAAGACAATTAACCTCAACGGAGGAGACACATGCTTATCTGTCATCTGAGAGGAGATAAAGTAGAGGTTTCTAGGAAGGAGGCCTTTCAGGACCTGGCTGCAGCTTCTGCTCCTTCTTCGGCTGCACTGGGGAAAGAGTGTGAGCAGTGGTAGCTTGTATGATTTTTTTTTCTGGTATCTGCATGTTCCTCCAGTACATTTCATGTTAACAGAGCATGCACAGAACAAGAATTCTGTGTAGGAATGCTACTATGTAAAATCATATGGTAGATGTACACCTCTCCAGTGCAACCTGTCATGGTTTAACCCAAGCTGGAAACTAAGCACCACCCAGCTGCTCACTCACTCCCCTTGCCAGTAGGGTGGGGGGAAGAGAACTGGAAGGGTAAAAATGAGAAAACTCATGGTTGGAGAGAAGAACAGTTTAACAATTGAAATATAATAATAACAATAATAGACTTATCTGAGTTACTTAGTATGTGTTGTCTCACCCTTTAAATAAGTTAAAGTTGTGTGTGCTTTCATATTCGTGGCTCACAGAACACATGGAAGTTTGTAAAGGTGTGATTTCTTTTTAAAAAACATCTACCTCTGAAGAAGCAGAATGTGGGACCTTAAGGAAGTGTTTGATCTAGCAATAGAGGAGACCTTGCTGCCAGGCTAGATGAAGGGTGCTTCTACTAACCCAGATGAAGGCACGGACATATTTTTATTCTCACTGGTCACTGATGCCCTGATCTTTCCCCCCCCTTTTCTTTCCCCTTCACCAAAATCTTAATGAAATTATCAGGACATGTACTCTGCTTATCTAAAAGCTCCTAGTTAACACATTATGTTGCTGTTACTTAAAGCCCCAAATGAAAAGCAAACCAGGCATGGTTCCTGTACTGTTTTCTACAAGGGAACTGAAAAGAACAATGGAAAAGTATAATTACCTACACCAATGGCAATGGTTTGTGAAACAGCACTTGCCTCAGTGTCTGTGACCAGATCAAACATTTCAATAGCTGCCCAATTTAGGAGAAACCCTATTCTATAAGACATTCAACTACATCACTTTTAGGTTCTGTAAATGTACTAAAACTAAAAAATGAGAATTTGATTAGTGAAGTTTAAGTAATTAATTCTGTTTCCTTCTAGTTTTTTCATACTGCAGATTTTGAAGGTAATCTGAAGTTTAGAATGTTACTCAGAAGATTGTTTCTTTCAAGTGGTTTTATAATCACAGAAGGCCAGTGTTTGCTACTTGTGTACTTATAGAAGCCCTTCTTACTGCCTTAGGGTTAGGGAATCACTAAATGGCTTTAAGAGTTTCCATTTTGTGTTTTTAATTTAGCATATGAAACAATATTAATGTTAATCATTTGATTTATAGGTATTCTTTTTTCTTTCTCTATTTATCCCATAATAAAATCTGGATCTTAGCAAATCATCAGCCCTGATAATGATTTTTTTTGATCAGGAGACAGGGAATTCTCTGAGAGCAATTATTTGCCCTCTTCTATATCGTGCTCTGACAGCTTTCTAAAGGGCATGCTGTGAAAGAGCTATGCTTGATACAAAATAAACAGATGTACCTTGGCATTTTTTTGAAAGTTAAATGCCTTCAAGAAAGACGTATCAATGGCAATTATTAAGCATGGTATTCACTCTATTTCTGCTGAATAATCTGACTAAATCTGCAATATGAAAATCAAAGTTTAGAAATTCTATGTATTCTGCCTTTCCTTTTCATCTTTCAAATGCACTCTTCCTACAAAACTAATAAAGCAGAAATTACTTGCAGAGAATGTAAAGCCTCAACTGTCATATTTTTTTTTGGTGAGACAACCATTCCTAGGCTTTGCCCACTACTTACCATGCTGCAAGTATCTTCTGGGTAATGAGAGGTGTTCACCATGAAACTTTCATCACGTGCTGGAATTAAAGAGAGCACACACCATCTTTGGGTTTATAAATACAGAAAAACAATGACTGGATACCATTACTGCCCTATAGAATTAGATACTGAATATATTTTTGCTGTATATGTTTAAAAGTAGTGTTGCAGACATAAGCTACCAAGGTGATCTCAAGTCTGGAAAATCTGTCTTGAGAAAAGTTAAACGGTGTAATTTACGTGGCATTTAGGCAGATTTGTTTTAAAGCTATTCAGTACAGTTGGATCAGTAACAAATAACTATTTATACATTTTCAGTTTCTGATGAAAGATTGGATCTCTGCCAAAAAAACCTACTTCAGTCAAAACCATCTATTTATGAAACCATCTTTTTGAAATGTCCAAATTATTTGTAAGTCTATAACTGAACCATTTCAATGCTTCACCATTCCTGTGATGAAGCCTGAGTCCCTCCTTCTGCAGCACCACTCAAAGGAGCTCTCCACTCTGCCATGCTGGCAAGGTGCTGAGGGGTGTCTTGCTTAGTAGGCAATGACTGTTCAGAGGCTGGGCACTGACCTTCTGCTGGGCATCTGCAAAAAACTCCCTCAAGACACATCATGATTCCTTGAGACTTAACCTTTGGCATGATTTCTCTCACCTCGATTTTTTTACTTAACACTGTGACAATACAATTTTACTCATGACTGAAGCCCATTGTTAGATAGAGTGAATACAATTTTTATGCAGCATGCTGAGAGCTACCTAAATGACAATCCCCTTTTAGATATCCTATCTGTGTCTTACCTCTCAGAGGATTTAAAGAGCAGAAAGAATTTCTGAGGAAAACAGCTCAGGATGACTTTTTTTCTTTACAGTTATCTTTTATTGTTGTAATTGCTAATGCAGTTGCCACCTTTGAGACATGCTTGTGGTCCTGACAGACTCACAAACCATTGGGTCGGAATTCAGTTCTAGCCTACAAATAGTAATCTACTAATCTCACATCTCTGACCTAGCCAGTGCTGCACCATTAACATGAACAAGATGAAGAGTGTCTGGCAGTGATGGGTAAAGATGCAGAAAGTCTAGAAGTGAATTTTTTAATGTAAAGATTTGGTTACTTAAAATGGGAAAACATTCATGTTCCCAGAGTGACACTGTCCCTTTAATAAATTGACTTGGTCTCCCTCTCAGCCCTGGCTCAGTGCCTGACTGTCTTCATTTAAACTTTGGCCATCTGAACAGCAGTAATGAACCATAAGGGAACTAGATGCATGGTAGAGCTATTTACAAGTGAACAGGATATTAATTTACAGATTGATTTATTTTTGTAAACAAAACATATTTTCCAGTATGACCTACTGGGCATATTTTCTACACTGACAGATTATTAAATCCAGTTTGCTTTTTTAATGTCTTGAAGGTAGGAGAGTTATTTTCTTTCTGTTTATGGAGGACAACACTGATGGTTTCTGTATGTGTAACTACTTGATGGATGTGAGGATTTAAGAAGGATATTTTATTTTAAAATATTATCTGTGTTATTAATGATATTTAAAATGAATTATTGCGTATTACAAGCATTTTTTGTAAATTACTTTTAATGGAATTCAGTTTTCTCTAGAAATAAGTTGACTCAAATGTTGTAATGTTCATTTTATTTGTAGGTATTGTCATAATAGCATATTATCTGTATGGAAAATATTGCCACATTCTGTCACAGCCATGTAACATTAATGATACATTCATGGATTGAATTTCATTACTAAACCATTGTTTCTTAGAAGAATAAGCTGTTCATGCTGATGCTTCTTCAGACCTAGGTAATATATCTGCCTCCCAAGACACTCAGATCTTTGTTTAATCCTAACAATTAGAGATTTCTAGAAACCAACCATATTCTATGTTTTCTAGACTATTTCTGCTAATATAATGTAATTAGTTTAATAGCAATGTAATAGCTCTATGCATAATGTAATATGCATTAGCAACAACTTGTTTTACCTTTCTTTGTTAGATGATCAAATGAAAGCTAAAGATAACACTGGCTTTTTTTTTTTTTTTTTTTTTTTTTTGAGAAATAAAAGGGAGCACTGTGTTTGTTTTACCCATATTTCTTCTCTAATATAACAGGTTCTACTACACATGTGAACTGCAGTAGGGATTGTACTGGCTGCTATGCTTAAATCACCTACCTAGTGACTTTTTATTATTGTGTTTTATATGTTGTCTCTAGGATTGTGCTTCCCAATAATGTGTATTCTGTATGTAATGTGTCTATATTTATTTATTTGCATCTATTAATGAAGTATTCACTGGTGGTTTTTCACTTTTAATAGGAAGGAAAGGTCTAACTTGGAATCAAAGTCACTATGTGGAAAAAACATTTTTTCTTTTGTTTTTCACTTCTGGCTGTGACAACAAACCAGACAGAATATGGTCAGAACAGAAAGAAAGGAAAGTATTCTTATTCTCTTGAGAAAAATAATGAAGGTAAAACCACTTTTTTGACATTCTGATTGATCATGTAGTATGTGTTCACATATTTCAGAATAATTAGCTAGGAATTGACAACTTATGTATGCATTTATAAAATGTGATTTATTTTTATTATCAGGCCTGGAAAATATTGTGGAGATATTTACTTGGTCGTGACCTTCAGTCTGATCTATGATTTTCACTGAAATGCATATCTCTTTTAAGATAAATTATAAAGAGACTAAATTTTAGCTTGAAATTGCATGTGGAAAAAATTGTATACAAAATCAGCTAAAATGCTAAAACAATCCCCTCAAAATGCAAATTTAGAAGTTTTTGTCTGCAGACTGTATTTAACAATAGTGGTATAAATTAAAGTAACTTAAATTTAGTTACCTGTCTGCAGTAGAATTTCTTGGTTTTTACAGTGAAATTTATCCTTAGAATTTTTACTGGGAAGACAGAGGAATCCTTGGGGAAATGCTGCAGAGAATTGTGTGAAATCTCTTGTGCAGGAGTGCCCATCATTCACGGCTTTAACTTTGTTGTTCTGTTACAGGTGATATGTGTCTCATTGATATAATATTTATCTTGGACAGTTCTGAAAGTGCCAAAAATGAGCTGTTTGATTTACAGAAGAATTTTGTTCAAAACTTAACTGACAGCATTTTCCAGTTGAAGCCAGTTAAGTCTCAGAAGTATAGTGTCAAACTAGCAAGTATGCAGTTCAGCAGCACAGTCACCATTGATCATCCCTTTACAGCCTGGAAAAATGTGCAGAATTTTAAAGAGAAAATCAAGTCTCTGGGGTTTATTGGCCATGGCACCTACTCCTATTATGCAATTTCCAATGCCACTCAGCTGTTTAAAACTGAAGGTCGTAAGAGAAGTGTGAAGGTGGCTTTTTTGATGACAGATGGTGTGGATCATCCAAACAACCCTAATGTCCAGGGCATAGCTGCAGCAGCTAGGAGTCTTGGAATATTTTTTTTTACCATTGGCCTGTCTAAGAAAAAAGTACAAGAAGAAAAATTGCGTGTGATATCTGGTGATTCATCCTCTAAACATGTCTTGTGCCTGGATGATCAGAACCTGCTAGTTGATGTAGCATTGGAACTGGTAAGTAATGCTGATGTTAATCTTGTTGCCTGTCTATCCATGGCAGATTTCATTTAACTTTGATATGTAAGTCCTGAAGGCAGTGCAGAGGTTTGCAGGTGAATCAAGGCTGGAACTGCGCTTGAAAGTTTGGAAGTTCAGGGGGGTTGTAAAGATTGTGTGGGACATCTGCAAGAGCTGGGCTCCAGCACTGGTACCAGAGAAGGTCAGTAAATACAGTCTTAGGAGTTAATGTCCAAAAAGTCTGCTGAAGCCAATAGAATTTATTTCATTGACTTGAGTGGGATCAGGTTTCCAAAGTACTGTATATCTGCCACATTGGTTATTAATTAAGGGCACTTAGCTTGCTGTCCTTCTGGCACAGCATAAGGCACACATAAGAAAAGATAGGGATTACTGCTTAATTTCTTAGAGTAGACAAAAGTGTTGCCATGAGAGAGACATCAGCTGGACTTGACCTTTCGCACTTCTGAGCAATAATGTGCAAAGTGTTGGGGCAATCTAGAAAGTGTTTGGGGTTTAAAATCCTAGAAAATATTTTTGATTAAGAGAAGATTTTGCAAATAATAAATTCAGACAATCTGGAAGAAAATTCTTAGAAAATGCAATAGCTTTAATTAGGGACCAGTCAATACAGAATTTTTGCAGTCTCTTAAAGGTGATAAAAAACTAATCTGTAAATCTTAAAATCAGAAATGGAAACTTGGTAATTGATATGTGTAAAAAGGATTATGTTGTGCAACTAAGCACATGGCTTGAGTTCTCACAGATTCCATAAGTGAAAGGCATTTCTGAAACAATTCTTGTTGTTGAAAGATTAAGTTTTTTACTGTCACGGTTTAGGGTCAGGGCGGCCCCTTAGACCTATAACAGATGCTCTCTGTTAACCCCCTCCCTCCCCAAAGGGGAAGAGAAAAAGAATAAGGGAGAGAGACTTAGCCATTAGAAAAGGAAACTAGAACAGCTTTAATGAGAATAATAATAATAAAAGAGAATATGTACAAATATATACAATACCATTATTGAACCCAACCCCCCGATGGTAATTACATCACCGTCAGCACTGATGCTGTGGAGCAGGCACTGGGGGAGTCCCAGACTGGGCCCCACAGCAGACGGGAGCTGTGTTCAGGAGCTG
>JANHGN010008321.1:18118-36305 GCA_024605025.1 Megaceryle maxima
CCTGGAGGTGTTTAAGGAAAGATTGGATGTGGTGCTTAGTGACATGGTCTAGCTGATGTCATGGTGTTGGGTCATAGACTGGACTTGATGATCTTGGAGGTCTATTCCAAACTCAGTGATTCTGTGATACTGTGAAATATTTTGCTCCTTTATATGACACTGAGACACTAAGAGAATAAAGCAGAGTTTTTTTCTTTTGAAACAAACAAAGCTGCAAGATTTCTTTAGTAAATTGTACTCAATTAAAATGCATCAGCCAAGGAGTAAAACCATACAATGTGAATTTGTGCACTTTGGGGCATCACTGCGCTCTAATGAGACAGTTTTTCTTTAGTTTGTAAAGTTATGAAGTCAGCATAATTTGGAACACTAACTACATTCATTTCATTCATGGTTCTCCCCCCAGTATTTGATTTGTGGTCATATAAATGTTACCTACGTGTGTGATTGCATTTTTGTGTGCTTTGTACAAAAGCTGCAAAAGGAGAGAAAAATAAATATTGTTCTTCTGACTGCAATTCCACGGGGGATACAAAATCAAAGATATTCCAAAATTTTCCTATCTTTGTGAGCCAAAATTGCAATATTTTGGAGGATTTACTGTAGTTATTGATGATAGCTGAAAGGGATTGTTTTTATTTCTTTTTGAATAATCATGTGTTTCCTGTAGTTTATTATATTTAAGAAAGGGAATGGACACACTCTCAGCACATTTTTGTGCCAGCAATGAAACCTATACATTTAGATTTGGGCCAGTTTGTGTCTTTTTATAAGCATAAAATTATCCATATTTGACCGAGCACTTTAACTACAATAAACAGTAATTTTGTGGTATTATTCTTCTGATAGCCTGTGGTTGTTTTTTTCTCTAGTCAATTAAAAAACTTCATGAAGCTTCTGCTCCATTTTGATTATCTGCTCTGTAGTGGTAGTTGCAACACTGACCAATCTGACCCAACTGGGCAGCCAATGGGAAGTTCACTAACTCACAAGTCAGTGAACTGGAGGTTTACAGTAAGAATTAAAGCTTTAACACCAGACTTGAGTGTAATCTGTTCATCCCATGATCTTATTGCTATTTATAAGACCCTACTTTTTTTCTGGCTATTTTACCAGACACTGTGTTGGCAAAAGGACCTTGTCAACTGTCATCACTGTAGATGGAGTGCCTTACCTGCTTTGCCTTTTGCAAAGAGCCATTAATTATTTCCTTGTATGAGGAGACACAATGGTTGTAGTAATGTCAGGGAATTAAAATTAATTGCAGCTCATCATGAGAGAGAGATGTAGGGGAAGTGATTTCTTACAGAGCTGAAGAGGACATGCCAACTTATTTTATTTGCTTCGGCAGAGGAAAGAATATGAAAATATGACAAAATTAGGAGCAGGAGGATAAAGGAATGGAAAGCTTCAGATAAAACAAATGCAATTCACATGGAGTAGTAAGATATTCTTTCTGCCAGCAATGGTTGTTGAATATTAACAATATTCAATATGTTGTGCACTCTACAGGACATGACACAGAAAACTCATGTCCTTTAGAGCTCAGCATTGTGCCAAATTCAGGCCAAATTCAAAAGGAACTTTACATGCATCTTCAAAGGCAACTCATTCTATATTTTTACCTTTCTGTAGGGTATCAGTGGACCACCAGGTGAGCCAGGCCCAAAAGGCATTCAAGGAAGCAAGGTAAGATTTAGTTGCATATATGTAGATGTTATTTATATAGCGAGACAAGATACAGAACCTATGTGTGTAGAATCTTTACACTCTACTATCCTTTTTCCTCAGTAGCTTTTTGTTAGTGGTGTCATTTGCACAGCCATAACGTACATCACTTGCTTGGTGTGCCTGAGCCTCATCCTGTTGTGAAGGCTTTGTATCATTGGCACATTCAGCCAGTTCTCCATCTGAGTCTCCAAGAATATTTTGTAGGGCCACAACAGAGTGCTACCAAGAACCTGCCTAGAGCCACAACGCTTAGGTTGGAATTTAAATCACTTGAATATGTGTCTTGGTTTCTGCCATCACTTGGGAAGCTTTTTCTAGAATATTTTTGACTGAAATGTTTTCTGTTTAAAGATTTTAAGTAATTGTACATTGTGGTTACAAAATCTTCAGATTGAATTTTTAATTGCATGTATACTGTAAAAACTCAAGACAACTTTGAAGTTGGTAGAGGTGTAAGATTTGATGATGATTAATGCCTTAGTTATGTTTGAAATAGATCATTTTGAGTTAATGACTACAGCTTATCAAGAAAAAGCAGTTGGATAAAGTCTCTGATTAATTTAGGCAGCGTTCCTTTTGCAGATCTTTGGGAAACTGCTTTCTGTGAATACAGTTGTCTTGCCCATGGGACAGCTATTAACATAGTTGTTTAGTACAGAAGGATCTTTCATCTATCAGTTTGAAAATGTAGGATCAATTGACAAAGACTTTCTACTACAGGATTATTGATAGCCCAGTTAATTTACAATGTCATATCTAAGTTATATAAGGCAACTAAATTCACACAAAGCAATTTGCCAAAGATGCAATATTTAAACACTCAGGTTTTGTTTCTTAGGCAAGAATTTAATTTTAAGATTCACAGAAATAAATTTAGATGTGGGAAATGTTTATGGTAAATAGTTTGGAATACTGGCATCCATCATGATTTTCCTCTCCCTGACAAATGCTTTTTCATACTTCTTATTTCTTCATCTTCTCAACAAAATACTTTATTAGGAAAGCTGCTGCAGAATGTTTCAGAAGTGGGGAAAGAAAGAGGATGATGTGTGTGAAAGAAACTATTCATACATGTGGTGGAAAAGTCATGCTTCTCTAACTTAAGCAGAGTAAATGTCAATAATTTTTTTTATCTGTCTGTAAAATACATGCAGTTCTCTCTAGAATTCATCTAGATGGATATAATATTTAGGATCCCTTGTTATACTTTAGTTGCAGACTTTCTATATAAATAAAGAAGTTCCCTATTTTTACAGCTTCCACCTCTGCAACCTGCTGTTTAAATCCTATAGTTGAGGTTTGTCCAGACTCAGACATCTATCATAATGAAAATATTGACAGACAAGTCTAATTAATAAAATTATGTAATTATACTTAAAGAGTGTAGCAGAAGCATGCATATGTTTAGAGGTTATCTCCTGTCCATACCTAGCACCAAAGCTAAACTTTGGCATTTTGGAGCGTATTTGAGATAAGTGAAAAATTTTTTAATGGTCAGTACAGATAATCAGTGGTTATTTACAGCTTAATAAACACCCATTCAGCTAGTAAAGGTCAAGGCCTTTTTTGGTTCAGGCACATAGCAGTCTTTCTAATACCTTTTGTCCTTATAGAAGGATTATTCAGTTTCTCTTTTAAAATTAAAATTTTCATGACACATAAGACAATATCTTGGGAAAGGGGCAGTTATTTATAACTGCCTTGGATGAAATAAATAAGTCTATTATAACTGCAGTTTCTCATACCCGTGGCCTTTCTGTCCTAATAGTTTCTGCTTTTTAAGCTGAACTAGTGACTTCACCCCTGTTTAGCAGAGCTAAAGGCTGATGCATGGCGTTGGTATTGATGTGATATAGTACAGAGCATGGCTGCTGTACACTTATTCCTTGTTAATGGGCTATAATGAGGTCTGAAAGAGGAGATTCAGTTCCTCAAAATACAAACTCCAGATCAAGCTCAGTGTACAGGTATTTTTGTGTCCCATTTGTGAAGTCTACAGTCCTCTCATCTACATACTTGGCCAGCTCAGTCCATCCCGCACCTCTGTAAGGCAGTGCTGTTTTCTTAGATATTGCTTCACTTTAAGGCTTTCTTCAGCTTCATCAGCCACCACATATTATCTGCATTGTAACATAAAATAAAAACATGAAGTGTACCATATACCTCATTCCGATATAAAACATGTAAAGAAAATAATAAAAAAAAAACAACCTACACAGGGGAGAAAAATATGTTGTTCTTTTAAGCTATCACACACAATTAATTCATAAAATTTGCAGAACATCTATTTAGAACCCTGAGTCTAAGTTAGAGACACTCAACTCTTGTCAAATGGCAAATTACTGGGACAAGGAATTCAGATTCTATGTTCCTTTTCTCACTAAGAATGCAAGGATGATCCACAGTAAGATTTTGCTGACTGATGCAACTATTTCCTAAAAACCCAGAAGACACCATCTCACTTAGAGAAAGACTAAAAGTACCAGAAACAGAAAGTTGGCAGAGAAAAAAGCCATGCCACAATTGGTTCTGCTCCAATAATATCCCATATGCCTGTCTAGATATCCAGGAATCATCTAGATGTCTGGTTAATAGGTGGTTTGGGGATTAAATCAGTTGTGGTTGCTTTTGCTTAGTTTATTTCCCAAAGATCACGTAGAAGGTATTACAAAAAACCATAGATTTTCAAAAGAAGACACAGAACATAAAGTCTGTATTCTCTGTTAATAGAAACAAAACTTTTACTTGCTCTGTAAATGTAATCATATTCTATCAGAAGCAGTAGTGTCAAGAAACATAAGTGAGAATCCCATTTGTCTTCCAGCAGTAACCTGTTTTCTGTCATTTTCATACTTAGGTTCTACATATCTCTTAGCTGCATTGGTTAATACAGTAAATTAGTGTCCTAACTGGCTACTGCACTTTTGATGAATTTATTAATTACCACATTTATTATGTAGTTTCATTCTCATTAGAAGACAGTTGCACCCTTCAATATCAATAAAAAGCCACCAAAAAAACCCCACAAACAAACAAACAAAAAACAAAACAAAAACACAAACCCAGGAAAAATGCAGGTATTCTTACAGAAAAAGACTTTATGCATTTTGTTTTCCTCTCTATAAAGGAAACAGAATCACCATTATTTTTATGGAAAACAGAATTCTAAGAATTATTATAATGCCTTTTATTTTGATCAAGCAAATTTCTCAGCCCTAAGTTTCTGCAGTTTACACTTTTGCAAAGCTAAAGGGTCTCATTGAGGTCAACAATATAAAATATGCCCATCCACTTTCCCCTAATATTCTTGGTGTTAGACAAAAAAATTAATTTTCAACATGCATACATCTATTAATTTACTCAAAATAGTAGGATATATTTTGTCTGGTTTTATTAATTTATTAAAAGATATTATATTTATTTATAAAAACACCAACATATACTATACAATAGCACCAGTAAGGTTCCATCAGAATGTGTATATTCAAGGTAATTTTGAAAATGTGTTTTTTAATGAGTGGAATGATAGTGACTCTGCAAATTTCCATGGACAATTCACAGATTGATGTGGCTACAGATTCTTTAACTGGGGTATAAATTCAGGAAGTTGACTTGACTTGTGTTCCACTCATAAGGAAGAGATGAGCAGGGAGTCCTTATGGCTATTATTTCAGAAGTGACATTGGGTTTGTTTCTTTAATCTCTTAGAACAGCTACTAGAAATGAAGGATACATTCCTAGGAACCATGATTATTCATACTAAAACTGAAACCAGCTCATTCTTAAAGGCTTCTGCCATAGTAAGAGCCGCTCTGGAAAATTTTATACTCTTAGTGAAATTCTAAATTAGAGTTTAAAATTGTATGAACAGGCATGTATTCAAACTTTTAAGGAAACATTTAAGTTTGAAGATTGGTATTCAAAGCAGTTATTCCCATAAAAATTCTGTGAAAAATCCATCACTGCATATTTCCCTGAAACTGTTTCCCAGAAGGAATTGCTAAGGGATGCTGCTTATTCTCTGATGACATAAATTCTTTCCTTACTTATGTGTCAAGATACATCTTTCCCAGAAGACTGAAAAATACAATTTCCTTGTGAAGAAGTGTAGTTTCTAGGCACCTCAACTAGCTTAGAAATACAAAATATTAATAATATCTGTTAAAATATATATATCTACTTGAATTTTGTTGCTAATGTTTACCTTGAAGATAAATTCATTATATTTGAATAATGAATTTTTACTACAGCTTGTCATTATTGCATTGTAGACTGAAATAGAGAATCTCTATGTTCCTTACACTATATATGTATTTTATTAAAAGTAAAGGAATCATCTATATTGGCACTAACTGATACTCATAATGATATAACAAACTGTTGTGGAGAGTAGACTGTTAAGTATGTTCCAAGCTTAAAATGGTGCAATTTTAGTGTATGAAAATACTAAGCTCAGATCAAGTGTAATTTTCCTTCCCATTGCCCTAGCTGATATTAGATGTCACCTGAAGGAAAACCCCAATCGGAAGAGAAAAAAAGAATTTGAGTAGTGTTAGAGTAAGAAAATAATTACAAAGAAGCTACTTTGAAAAGCAGAAATTTCCTTCCACCTGCAGAAATAATTGTGTTACTGTCAGCACTTTATGTTTTTAATAAATTTAACATTACCTATAGCACCAAGTCCACAGAAGATAAAAGCCAACCTTACTAATAGCCATAATGAAATCTGAAATACACAGCCTATAAAATATATTGAATAGTTTAAGTTTCCAAGTTTTGCATGTTGTCTGGTAGAAGGTGGTGTTTCTTTCTCCATTAATATTCAGGCATCCTCTGCTATCAGTTAGAAAGCATTCAACAGAACAAAATTTTCATATTACCCTACATACTTTTTATCATAAAGGCTGTTTATGCTCCCTGCACTGGTACCTACTAGTGCAGATGCTGCAAGGCAGACTACATGACTCCAGTCATTGGAAACAAAACTGTGATCTTTTTATCATGGTTAAAAAAAAGAGCTTCTGAAAAAACATGAAATTCAGTAGGACTTCCATCTGCAATCAAGGATCGCATACATCAGCATAGCTCTGTCATGTGGGTGAACTTGCAAGGCATCACATTATTTGCAACAGGAAGCATCCCTCAGTGTTACCGTCCTTGGGAAGTTCTGTCAGGGGCTCTCAAAAATACATATGAAACACAATGTCTGCTTGGACAGCAGGGCAAAAAAATTGGAACGCACTTTCCAAACACAACGAAGGGGGTTGGTTTATTGTTTCATCTGAGACGTGAGCCTGTACTTATCAAACATTGTTTTTCAGAATGGAACACCATTTCAGAGGTTTAATTTTGATAAATGGAACCAATGTGTTTAGTGGCATTTGCTGTGCCCAGAGTAGCCTACGTATACATAGTACTGCTGCATGTTGTGGATTTTTATTTTAATTTTTTTAAAATATATTTTCCACTTTGCTTATCTTTTATGTTCATTCTCTGGGACATGCTAATACATTGTGGCACAACAGAGATCCCAGGCTGCCTTCTCCATGAAAGAAATTAAGACTGTGAATTTGAACAGCTAATATTTAGCATACTGCCTAGCCTTACAGCAGCCTGTGCCTATTTCTTTCTACTGAGGCACCTGTTCTGTGAAGTGGGGGAGTCTATCCCTAACAAGACTGTCTCCACATCCTGAAGCTACATGGAGCTGTATCTGTTAATGTTGCTCGTCAAGTGGAGAGCAACTGAAGTAAGAGAAGGTGCTGACATAAGGAAGCCTATAATCTGAAAAGAAAAAGCTGCTTGGGCACCAGGCTGGTGTGCTTGGCTTAGCATTCTTACAAAACCCATGCTTTGTGCATCTTGACCAGCTTTGCAAGAAGCACAACTGTGAGTAAAAGTGGCAGAAGTATCTCTGTCCTTGAGGGAGTGTCTATGCATGGAAATTTGTTTGCACAACTTTCTACTGAGACATTAATACAACAGTTTTACTTGTATATCTCCCAAGGAAATGATTTTGCCCTGGAAGCAGAGCACAGCACGGGGCTGGGTGTGTGTGACTACAGCGCTGTGGCTTTGCTGATACCATTCTGCCAGTGCTCCTCTACATACTGATGCACAATCGGAAGCTGAACTTCCATTGATGCTTAGATGCTTGTGACCCATTGGCATGAATGAAATTGAACAACTTAAATTAGTCTTGGAAATTAAATGGAAGCTCCTAAGTTACTAAAAGTGTTGCTTTTAGTATATAATATTTTCTAAAGAAATTTCCTTATATATTTCCTTACTTCTTTTCTAAACAGAATCAGCCCCAAAAGACATGAAATTCAGCTAACTTTTGGCTTAAAGCAGAACAGTGCTTAATACAGAGAGTTTGTAAGGAAAATAAAGAGGAGAAAAGTACAAGTTTGGCTTCTATTATTCTTGGCCTTCCCTAAATTTCCTGCTGATGGGAAACAATAAAAATAATTTTTGATCAGCTTATGTTAAAGGGACAGTTTGTTCAATGCCAATCCCATGAAGGAACTGGAAGTCTAGAAGATGGGCTGTTGAAAGATTTTTTGTTGCCGTTGTTGCTTGCTCAGTTTCAAAACAAACAAAGGAAGGAAAAAGTAGCTATGAGCAAAAAGGGTCAATATCTAATTGGCTTTATATCAGTAAAAGTTGCATCATTTACAATAATCTGGATACATATCAAGTTGTGACTGGTCCATAGGCTTCATGCAGATACTATTAAGAAGCCCAAACATTAAGATCTACCCAGGAATACAGTAAACTTATTTCTATATTCTGTATTTTGGCAGCAGCTACATGCACGGAATCCACATTAAAGCAATGTCAGTGTTGCTAATACCCTTTCAGTGTGCTCTGTGGAGATATGTGTGCTATTCTGCTGAATTATACCAGCTTTCTCTGGATTTTTTTGCTTTTTAAGACTTATCTCTTATTGATTCTGTATTAATTTATTAGATTATGAAGGTGTGCTATAAAATCTTGTATTTTGAATAAGCATTAAACTTCATAGCTGCTCTTCCAATTATCATATTGTCCTGTAATGGAATTAATTTAAGATGGGGCATTGCATTCCTCTTGATTTTAGGTTTAAAGCTGCAGTAGTAGCACTCCACATGCATAGTTAACAGAAATTAAGCTTCAAGGATAATCTGTTTATTTACTTTCACCATATATTTTAGCTTAATTCTTTGGCGGATTACAAACTGGTAGATTTCTGGAGAAATATCTAGCTTTGAATTAATTTTTTTTACACTTCCATTGACCTCTCAAATGCAAAAATATCTTTGAAAGATTTCAGAACTCAGCATATAAAATTTCTTGGCATATACAAAAATTCACCACCACCCCCCAAACCGCTAAAATAAACACCTCACTGAGAAAAAAACACATTTTATAAAAAGCCTTTTTGATAATTGTGTGGCTCCATTGGTATTGTTAGAAGCATATTAAACATGAAAGAGTATGAGAAGCTGCAGTCAAGGGTAACAGTAAGAACAACAGTCCTGATAGGCAGTTTGTTGTTATGGGGAAAACCTTGAGTGTAATGTTTAAAGTATAAACACTGCTTAATTTCCAAATGCCCATCTTTCTAGCAAGAAAAAGAAGCTGACAAAGCACCAAATTATTGGATTAAGTCAAAGATAGGACAAAGAATAAATGTAATTTTTATCTTTCCTTATGCATATGAAAGAATGGCTTTATAACTTTGTTATCTATCCCATCAATTTAGTAGGCCTGCTCCTAATCTAAGAATTTGTCTTTAAGACAAGTTGTTTTTTGCATTTTGTTTGCTTGCTTTCTTTAAAAACATACTTGTATAGCCCTAAATGAGGCTGTGGAAAGACACTCTGGTTGAATTTGCTTAAGGTTTAATTTGCATTAATGGTTTCTTTCCATTTTTTCTCCTTTAGGGAGATCAAGGCCCTTTAGGTCCCTATGGTCCTCCAGGAGCCCCTGGTGTTGGACAGCCAGGGCCCAAGGTAACTCTTAAATCATCTATCTGTTAAAGGGTTAACTGTGGGCAGTCATTTTTTGGAGTAAAGTTCTCACCTACTTCAAGGCATAGAAATACATTTCAGTCACTGTGATACACAGTCAAGTGGAAGATTTGCCTTGTTATTTCTTCACTAGGGAACAGATATGCTTACAGGTTATGAAATTCTCTTATGCAGCATTTAATTCCTCCATCTTATTTTATGACAAAAGACTAGAAGGTGGAATCCAGTCTTGCTAATTTGGAAAAGTGATGTCTGCCTATGCTGGCTAGACAAATCTCCTTCTGGAAAACTGCAAAAGCATCTACATAAGAAGCATGTCTACTTAGTTTATGAGAATTTTGTCAGAGACAGCTCAGACTCAAACAATGATATTGGGCAAAAACAGATCTCACCCTAGTTATTCTGGCTGCTGTCTTTGGTGTTGGTTTATGCTGGTTGTGTGGGGGTTTTTTTGTTGTTGTTGTTTGTTTTGTTTTTTTGTTTTGGTTTATTTTTTGTTTGTTTGGTTTGGGGTTTGGGTTTTTGGTTTGGTTTTTTTTTTTTTTTTTGAGTCAATGCCAGTGTCTAAAACTACTTGCACTTTTTTTGCTTTTATTGCTCAATTTTTTACAATCATTGAACTCCTGCATATTTTCTGTGCAGTGGGGCAGACCCTGGAACATAAAGAAGGTGTTCATATACCTCAGAAACTATTAATTTGCCATGTAAAAGGAATGCCACTGAATCATTACAGAAGGGAAAATCCTGTATTCCACGGTAGCAGTCTTCAATTCAGTTTCACTGCCTAGATAGAGGCTATGGTGAGGATCCCTCATACCTGAGCATTCTTGCTTCATGGTTAGGTTGCACTGCAACAAAATTTAGCCTGATTTCACTCCCTCATCCCTCTTATCTGTCAGGTCCTGCACTTTTAAGCAGCTGCCCCTAGGCAAAGTGGTAACACCCCTTTGCTGTTGGCATGAGGGCTGAAATGCAATCTAATGTTCCAAAGGTACTTTCAAATGTTATTAAATTGTTGTTTATGCTTTTTTTTTACATCAGGAGGTGTTACACATTTGATTTCAGACCTTTCTGTTGACAACATTAAGTCATCTCTATGTAAATGTTATGCTTCTCAAGAGCATCCAGTTGAATTAGGACTGAACTTTCTAATATTCTTTTTCACAAGGGTGCTCGAGGTCAAGAAGGTAAAACTGGATTCCCAGGACCTCCTGGAATTGGTGAGCCAGGATTACCTGTAAGTCACTGATATATGCATTGGAAGTGGAAATATAACAAAGTCTTAATGAGTGTAATTGATGGACAACGGATGTATTGGCTACTGGTTCCATAAACCACCTTGTCCCTATTCTGGAGCAGCAGAGGTTTCTAAGGAGAAACTTTTTCACAGTGAGAGTGACAGGGCACTGGAACAGGCTGCCCAGAGAGGTTGTGGAGTCTCCTTCTCTGGAGACATTCAAAACCCACATGGATATGTTTCTGTGTGACCTGATCTAGGTGATCCTGCTCTGTCAGGGGGTTTGGATTAGATGATCTTTTGAGGTCCCTTTCAACCCCTAACATTTGGTGATTCTGTGATTCTGTGAAGTGTGTTTGACTATGTCAGCCCAGTACTGTGGCAGTAATTGCCTGGGGCTTGCTCAGGTAGGAGAATAAAGCCACATCCAAACACCTTTAAGGGAAATAAAAAATTGCTTGGTCCATGTGAGCAGGATTGCAGTATCCAGTTTTCAGAAAGGCATGGAGCTCTGTATAAATAGCTGTACTCCTGCTTATCTGAGTTGAGGATAATCGTTAAAAATGGTCTAAAATAAAATTTTTAAAAGATGAAAATCCAAGAGCTGAGATTCCTTGACTAGGAAGGAATTTTGTGATTTGGATTGCATCAAAAACAAAGACCTTATATGCTTTCCAATATATCTGTATCTTCTGAATTAGACAACTTTAACAGGCTTTTTCTGACATTAAACTAGTGTTCACAGGTTGTTTCTTCTTCCTGAAATTCATAAAATATATGATTTTCCTGTGTATTTCATTTAAAATCTCAAAGAGATTGTTAAGCCACAATTGTGGATATGTGTTAGATTCATACTAATAGTATTTTTGAAAGTCACTTTGTGATTCTAAAAGACTATTTTTCTTCCAAAAATGTCTAAACTTCTTGCTTAATGAGGATCATCCTTAAAAACTCTTTATTAGTTTTAAATAACAAAAGATAGCTGAATTTAGTGGAAGAATAGGAAGTATTACAATTTCTGTACTTGTTTAAAAGAAAATTATCATTCTCATTCTATAATTTTGCATGTTTAACCTGACATTTTGTATGAAAAAAACTATATTCAAATAAATGATTTTCAATATGAAAATCGTGAAATTATATGAAATTATGGGGAATAATTTTTACAGTGGTAAATATATATTATAAATAAATAAGATAGGTAAATTTGAATTTGAAGGGTACAATCTTTAGACATTAATTATGTAATTCACACCATTTCAGCATAATCTTATTCTAATCTGAATCCTCCAGTTGAGGGTCACTACACTTCACTTTAATTGCCTGGGCTCAGACAGCTGTTACCGAAGCATTTTTGCTTACCAGTGTCAGAACATTGGCAAGAACCTATACTAGCAAGTTAGAAAAAATGTCAATAAAATATTGAATTGATGATACAGTCTGAATATATTTTTCATTTCTTACAGGGACCACGTGGCCCTGATGGTCCTCCAGGTGAGAAAGGTGTACCAGGAGAGGGCATTCAAGGCCAGAAGGTAGTTTTATGGAATTATTTTTCTTAATATTGTGGGCCATATTTGCAGTAGTGTCTAAGTTATTTGAGATATCCAGTTATTCCACTGGTATATAATGTAATGTGAGCTGATGGACCTTGGTCTTCTCAATCACTCTGGTCTCTGAATATCCCTCTGAGTTCAGAAATGCTGTCAAGATAATCACATACAAAAAAAAAAAAAAAAAAAAAAGTTTTACAGTCCTTCTAACAGTGGTAAATTAATGATTTTCTTATTTATGTGTTTAACCTTATTTTTTTCACCTTATATTTACATGTTTAACTTTATTTTGATAGCATTCATGAGATAATTTTTCTTCTGAAAGACTACTTAGCTATTTATGTTCAATTGTTGGAAGAAAGCATTCAGGAACAGTTTTCATTCTGTCTCACCATTTTGGGAAACTAAAAGATGGGTTCTATGAGTCTTTATGGACAGCTACCTCATTAAGAGCACTTCCTAGGTTAATAAAAGTGAACATTACTTTTTAGAAAAAGCACAAACAAGCAAAGATTTATGATTAAATCACAACTGGGATTCCCATCAAAATATAGCCTGCTTTTATAGTGGCTTGAAGATTCTCTAGAGGCTTAAAATACTAAGCAAAGTATTTCCTCCTTTCATGGAACATATGTTAGTCATGTCCTTGCACCAGGTTCTGAACTGCTTTCTCTGGCTAATAAGCATATTACTGCATTTTCAAAATGTAGCTTCCTTCTTCCTATTTCATTTTCTCTCTTTGAAGTCCTGTGTTCAACAACACAATGACTGCAGATTAATCATGTTATGAATTTATGTTATCCACATAATCATGTTATGCTTTTCTCTAATGCTGATAATTCCTTTGACTGTTCTTCTTTATTTGTGAAGGAATATTTTTTTTTTTTTTTATTATCCACATTGTGATGACCTGTTTGTCTAGGATGATGGGTGCTTTTTATAAATTCCCAGATACAGTTACAAAACCTTCACATATTTCTAGGGTGAAAAAGGCTCTAAAGGTGAAGCTGGTCCTCCTGGACTGCCAGGTCAACAAATCAAAGGTGACAAGGTGAGGCACAAAGTATTTTTCTAGTTGTACCTATAGTTAATTATATTTATAATTACATTAAAGATTAATTCTTCACACAATATCACAACAATAAAAAAGTATGTTTTATCTGGAATCTGAGGAACTGTGCTACACTGTCCTGTGCAGTTCTATAAGCTGCACTCATCCATACAAGTATCTAAGCCTGCTAATGTTAACTGAGAGCACTAAGGAGTGTATTCTATTCAGCTAAGTGTATAAGGGAAGAAATGGGCTTTTTTCCTCTTAAATTTATTTCAGAAATATTGTATTTTAAATATTTACATTTTTATTGAAATATTTTTTAAAATGTAGAAACCTCTTTGAGTCATCTAATCTAATGAACCTGGAACAGGCAAAGGAACACTCTGGCATTTTAAATTTGTTAGTTTTTTGGTGCCCAGTCCCCCAAAGAGGAATCTAGAACAATTTTAATTCACCTGGCCTGATGGAATTCCAGCCTCTATCCTGTGCATGGAGTGGCTGATGCAGCATGGCCACATGTCCTGTAGAGCAGTGGCAGTGATGCCAGATCTTCCTTCTCATGATTTAGTGGTATAGCCCTTCTCCTACTCCCCATTGTTCTCCTTCCCTCCTGTCTCCACAACTCCTGTTCTCCTCATTACCCTACACTCAGCTTCAGTGAGAAGAAAGAATGGCACTCCCACCCAAAGTCATTGACAGTTTAGTCAGGGGGGAGTGCTTCATGGATATGGGAAGTTCAGCTTGAACTTACTCATCTCTCTGCCCAGTCAAACAGCTCTCCAAAATCTTCAGAGCAACCTAGGTAGTGTGGTCTGCCTTGACCTGTCTGTGAGAGAGATGCTTAGTGAGCACTTGCCAGACAATCTTGCTTGAGGCTTTAGTTAAAGGAAGATTGGTTATCTGCACAGGAATAAGTTACCTTATTTCCATGTCTGTACAGGAAAAAAGCAGTGATGGCCAGGACAGTAAGCCTTTGGGACCATTTGAGTAAATAAGTGTTTCTGGCATAAGTGAAACTAATTAATTTTTGTTTTCTAGGGACTGGTTTCACACATCCTTGACACCTTCATGGGTCTGTGCCATTTCCAATACCCACATGACCTCCACATATTCCTTTATTCCAGTAATTCCCTCTGCCATAATTCCTCTATTCCATCCCCAAGTTCTGTATGATACTACTATAATAGTGTGTGACAAAGATTTTTCAAAAGTACAGTCTAGCTGCTCTGTTTACACTTGCAAGTTTTACTTCTGAGTCTTGTGCAAGAAACTGTGTATATTTCCATACAAGAAAATCTTTAAAATTAATCTCAATATGTAAAGATAAGCTATTGGTTCTTCTAATAATAAAGTTACAGCTGTGATCATCTAATGCTATAAATGAGAGAGAGTTTGTAGGTAGAAAGGGGTATTATTTTTATTAGATCAGTTGACATAGGCAGATTTTCAGGTATTCCAGAGATACTTCATTCAAATAAAAGCAGCAAAGTTCAAGATAATACAGCCTAGGGACTGTTGCTCTGTGTTTAGTTTAAATATGCTAATTAGCTAGTGTGGACTATTGCAATTTAGCTCTTGGGAATTCTTTTTATGTAGGGTGAACAAGGCCAAGTAGGACCACAGGGTCCAGAAGGACCACCAGGAATAGGCAATCCAGGAAGCCAGGTAAGTCTACATTTTGTACATATGAGTGTTAGCCTGTAGTTTCATTTTCTACCTTATCAGATCTCTAATTTTGATACGATGACATTAAAAATCTCACAATGATTTTTCATTTTTGAAAGAATCAAACTAGTCTTGAGGCAAAGCTTGTAAATATAAGTGATTCCAAAGGATTCAAATGGTCTTAGAATCAAGCAACAGAAATTTGTTCTAAACTGCATAATAATTTGCACAGAAGCTAAATCAGATGAAAGAAAACTTTTGGGTTTGGGTTTTTTTTGCAAAGAAGAGTTCATGCTTCCACTGTACTATCCCAGTGAATCAGGGCTTAGATGCAGATACTGAGACACCTCCCATTTGCTTTCTCCCTAAATTGTAATTGTCATTACACTTGGATATGTCAGTGAACTCCACACAATGGTAACAAAGGTAGTTTGTTACTGTGGACAGTCAAGCAAATTGCCTTCTTTTAAAGATAAAGCATTATCAACTGAAAGATGAACACATGGTGAATTTCAGATGTGCAAGATTGTAATGGACTAACTAATTTATTTTGCTTTGCAGGGTACGCAGGGCCCACAGGGAAACCCTGGGGCAAAAGGATCTAAAGGTTCTGGTCAGCCAGGTCCAAAGGTAATGATTCAGACTTTTTTGTTTGTTTGTTTTAAGTAGCACCATCAAGAAACAACAAACAACAAATCTTTGCCAGGCTTGCCAGGCTTTTCAAGAATGTGTTTGGTGAAGTGAAAATGTAACAGTTCATTGGAGATAACAATTCACTTTTGAATCTTTGAGGGAAAACCACCCATGTTATCAAGGTGTTTCCAAAATGGAGCATATGGCTTCTGCTTAGTGTCAGCTCTTAACCATTGTGAACTTGGACTTTAGGTTCTAAATTAAAAATAAAACACAAATTTATAAACAAAGTATCTCTTGAACATGTTTATATCAAATGAATTTGGTGCCGTGTACACATTGTGTTGAAGTAAAGCATTTTACCAAACAACTGTAAAACAGTGATGGCTTTGAGACTTAAGGTGGGTCTCACCTCATCCTGTCCTTCAGCTTTCCATCATGAGAAAGAACCAAAAACCAAGATAGAAACACTAGAGGAAAAAAGAGCTTACGTGTACTTAATAGCTAACACTGCACCACAGGAGGAGGGAAAGGAGGAAGAGGACAGGAAAGTGGGGTAAACAATTACTGCTGTTACAGACCACGCCTCTAGTGATACAGTGTCAGGTGAGCACCACAAGGGGAAAACCAGGGAATTGCTGAAATACTAAGGAGATCAAGTGGTATGAACTGTGAAGCAGTAGTGTGCTTTGTAATCACCTTGATTTAAAAAGGAAGACATTTGTCAGTGTAGCAAAAGCTGGGAGAAATAGTAATTTTCTTCAGGGAATTACTTTGGCGTGAAAGTAGCCGTTACAGCACCAATGTTTAATATCAATGTAGGGAAAAATAGTTAACTGTGAAGCATATTATGTATGAAGACAGTTTTCCTAGTGTGAAAAAGTATTTCCAAAAGCAAAACTGTAAAATGGAATTCCTATTTCTTTGACTGTTTTAGAACTACTGGAAGGAAGAATCGTGAGGGTAAAACTTTCACTTAAAGAGCAGTTCTGACTTTTATTTATTTGGACTCACTTTTAATTCAATGATCAAAGAGGTTTTTATATAGCGGTATTAAGTCAAAAATACAACTGAAACAAAAAGGAGAACTTTGGAGTAATTAACTTATATTTTCTGCCCACTGCAAGGTCAAATAAACCAGATGCAGTCCTACAAGTTACTGTGGTTTTTAAAGAACAGAATTTTCCAGTTGAAAGATTCTTGGCTGAAAAGTTGACCTCTTAGAATCATAGAATAGCTCAAGTTGAAAGGGACCCATAATGGTCATCAAGTCCACTTCCATTTGTAAAGCAGTTAATGAAATAGTATAAGTAATGAATGAAGCTAAACCATGTTCCTCTGTTAAACAGAAGACTTTTTGTTACTAGGGTAAACCAGGTGAACCTGGACAAAAAGGAGAACCAGGACTTCCAGGAATTGGTGTACGAGGACTTAAAGTGAGCCCTTATTTTTTTTTTTTTTTTTTTTTAACTGCTCCTTACAGGGTCTTCTAATTCTTTCACTAGTTTCTTATAAACCAAGTAGAATATTTTTTGGTATAAATTGACTATGATGAAAATAATAAGGTATTTCAGTGACAGGTATTAATTTAACTTCATGTTTTTAGCTTTTAAACTCAAAATGCTGCATTAGAGCTCCCACTGTCTCTCCTAAAATCATTATTGCAGCCATAAGTGGAAGAGTTTTCCCTAATCTCTTCTTAGCTAGTGAGGTATTCCCAAAGCCTGTTAGAAATGTTACTACCTCTGTTTCTCTGCAATGATTTGAAAAAAACCAGTCTGTGTCACAGCGGTGGTCATACTGCCAACATGTTAGGAGAGCTGTTAAACACTTAAAGCTGTGACCTCAGCTTAAATCCTTCAGGATTTAAGTAGGGCTTCCAAAATCTTGGGTAAAACATCTTGGTTTTGGTGATTTTTCCCAGGATCATGGAAGAAGCTCTTGGCAAGACTAGTTCCTATGGATAGTTTCAAGTCTTTGTGGCAAGTCTTAAAATAAATGCCTTGACCAGTTTGTACTACCAGCAAGGTATTAGTCTCTGGTCAATAATTCCATTTAGGCACTTTCATTTGCTGCTTCCTTAAGTCCCTGATGTTTGACTTTGCAAGTAAATTACATTCATATCATCTTGTTCTTGTGCACAGAATAACAAACAGGAGTCATTAATGTTTCTATTCACTGAATAAATGTAAATTTATTTAATACAAACCCAAGATTTAAGAAACAGGTGGGTTTTAAAAAATTTTTAAAATTTTAAATATTTATTTTGTATAATATGAGTAGAAAAAACCTACTGTCT
>JANHGN010008323.1:0-28711 GCA_024605025.1 Megaceryle maxima
CAATGGTGCCAGGGCTGGGGCAGCCACCACCTCTCTGGGCAGCCTGGGCCAGGCTCTCCCCACCCTCAGCACCAACAGTTTCTTCCTTCTCTCCGGTCTAAATCTGCCTCTTTCAGTTTAAACCGTGACCCCTTGTCCTGTCCCACCAGGCCCTGCTCGAAAGATCATCCCCATCTTTCTGACAGGCCCCTTGAAGCGCACGATGTGGTGATGCAGAGGGAAGGGAGAAGAAAACACCCCACCCCCCCAGCCAGCTGGAAGGGGTACAAGAGTACATTTAAAAACCTCAAACCCATCCGTTCTTTCCTCCTCACAGACACACTGTTACCTGGATACTGCCTTTCAATCCTGACAAGGTTATTACAAAACAAAACAAGCCTCATAAAAATGTTCCCATTACCACTGAAAAAAAAAAATTAACGGAAAAAATAAGATTCTTAAAAGAAACAAAGCAACCCCCCTGCGGGGGCTGCAGCTTAAACATACCTGAACTGCTTGAGAATCAGAGAGTTATGGCTATTTTTAAACACCCAATAGTTTTTTTTCTCACTGTCCAGGCCAAGGGAAAGCAGAAGGTAACAGAATTTAAAGCTGTTATTGTTAGAATTAGGGTGGGTTTTGCCATTCTTCCTACTAATCTCTAAAAACGTCTTTTTTAATAATGTAAAGATGCTTTTTCTTTTTTAACCTAAGGATTTCTTTATTTTCACCTCGTCGCACTCTTTTATGGCAGAATAAAGTTCTGAATATACTTTTATCTGTCTTCTGGCTCAACGGACGGTATGATCCTTGAAATTTAAATACGATGTCTTTTCATCCACGAACACGCTCTGATATCTCTGGATTAAAAAAAAATAAATAGATACATATATATATACACCAATGTGTGCTTTCCCACCAGCCGACTCCGAGCTGAGCCCGGTGCTTTTGTAGTTGCTCACATCTTACCTTTTTGGTGGCTCCACTGAAGGTTGGAGGGGTGACAGCAGAAGAAGTGGGGGCTTTTCCACTTTAAAATACAACTGGAGCACCAGGCTCGTGTAAGAAACGGGGCGTCCAAAGGGATTTGGCACCTACATGGTTGGTGAGACCACTTTACTACAAGAGCTTTCATTCAAAACTGATAGGAGAGCAAGTTGCCACCCGTGCCTCCAGCGACCGACAGCAGGTGGTAGTGGAAGGCTCACTGAGGCATGATGAGATGGTGGAATGCTGGAGCAGGTTGCCCAGGGAGGTGGTGGAGGCCCCATCCCTGGAGATATTCAGTGTCAGGCTTGATGGGGCTCTGAGCAACCTGCTCTAGTTGCAGATATCCCAGCTCAATGCAGAGGGGTTGGGCTAGATGACCTTGAAAGGTCCCTTCCAACACAAACCAGTCTATGAAATCCTCACTGTGCTGGTGCTGCTGAGCAGAGCGGGGCTCCCACCTGCCGTGGGCAAGAGAAGAAGGAGCAGGATGTGGTGGAGGAGGTCAAAATCGCCCCGATCTCATCCTAAAGGCTCCTGGCAGTTTTGTGCTATGGAGGCTTTAAGGTCAGGGCCACGAGTAACGTCTGAAGCCGGAAGGAGCGAGCTGCAGTCGGAGCCACGCAGCGCCCCGAGGACTTTCAACACCTTTCCAAACACTCGACAAATCAAACCAGAAGTGCAATGCAATGCCTGTAAACATCCTTCCAACACTCATGGCTCAGAGGAGACCAGACTGATTCGTCTGAAAAATCTCTGCTGCTTCCCTTCTCTCAAAAAAAGGTTAAAATAAATAAATAAATAGGCTGATTTTTTGAGTCCCTCCTACCAGTTTTTAGATCAGAAATGCAGAGGTGGTATCTTTTTCCCTTAAGCACCAAAACAAATTAACCAGTGCAGTTCCACTTCAGAAGTAAAAGAAAATAAAGATCAGCTCGGAGCTGACAGGAAGCATGGAAAATTTGAGGATAAAAGAAGAATGTCTGTGAATGCTGTAAGACTCGGGAAAGGGGGGAGGTAGAAAGCTGAAATTCAATCTCAAATGCTGCATTCAATACGCAGAGATGATATTATATAAAAGAAACCGTCTCTGGGCGTTTTCTTTAGGTTGATACTTGTGTTAAGTGAACTTAACTCCTGTGAAATACAAATGCTAAAACTTGATTTTCTAGGGCTTGTCTCAGCCTAAAATCAGGAGCACGTTCAACCGATGCTCAGAAGCAAACAACACCCTGAAAAACTAGTTCAAGAAAACACCGGAGAAGCAAAACCACCTTTCCCAGTTGAAGTCAAAACCTATCCCAAAGCTCACAGGCAGCCTGGGTAATATTGAACCATCCTGCTGTCCATCAGCTCCGAGGGGAGACCAGTCCCCTAACTGGGCACTGCAGCAGCTCTGGATTCACTGCAGCCAGCACCCATTTATAGTTAGGGTGAGAGGAGGCAACGAGCATCAGCCCCATCCCCGGTGCAATCAACAGGGAGGTGGTGGCATCAGACCTACTCGCTGGCTCACTGCTTGGGATTCAGCAGCAACTCCTACACAACAATGTTTAATTAAAGCACTTTTTAGATCCGTTTAATTGAATTTCATGGAAGCGGTATCGGGTTCTAGAAATCACCCATCTTTACCGAGCAGGTAGGTGATGATTTTACTGCCTATTGCATTAGACCTGGGGACCATGGCTAGAAGATCTTTGAGCTCCAGCAGCTGCAGCTTTGCTATGTATAGTCATGAAGGGGATGGGCTGACAAAGACTTAGCTCCAAAATCACATCGCAGGGGCAAGCGCAAGCAAATGCCTCACCTGGCACCAGCAGATGTTGCAGGGTCCTCAGGGGCACCCGTGTGTCTGGAGTTGCTCCAGGTTTTCAGTAATGAACAAGAGCAACGTTTGCCCCTGTGCACTTTGTTCTGAGATGATGAGATTTGAAGATACAAGGTTTGGGGAGGGGACGTTTTGCGAGGGCTTGTAGTGAGAGGACAAGGGGTGATGGCTTTAAACTGGAAGACAGGAGGTTTCGATTAGAAATTAGGAAGAAATTCTTCCCTCTGAGGGTGGAGAGACACGGGAACAGGCTGCCCAGAGAACTTGTGGATGCTCCATCACTGGATGTGTTCAAGGCCAGACTGGATGGTGCTTTAAGCAAGCTACTCTAGTGAGAGATGTCCCTGCCCGTGGCAGGGGAGATGGCATGAGATGATCTTTAAGGTCCCTTTTAACCCAAACCATTTTATAAGGTGTCAGGGGACCAAGCCCTTGATACCTAATAGTGTCAATTTACATATAAATAAATACATCGCTCGTTCTCTCAAGATTTATAGGCCAATATAAAATATAAAAAGCCATCAAATCAAACATAAAACCAGGGTGAAGAATGAAAACGTCAAGCTGCGCTCCAACGCTGGACTGCTGCTGCATTTACTGTGGCTAGCCACTGAGATCCAGGTGACTTGAGAAAATGCTCAGAGGCATATTTATCTCAGCCAGGTTTGCAGGCAGCAGAGCGCTGGTACTCCTAGGTAGTTACTGCTTTTGAAAGCAAATATGGAATTGATTACATAAAGACAAACCTGGGTATTTTGGGCAGGCTGCTGGAAAGGGCTGATCCTTCCCCACTGATGTCGATGGGAGCTGGAATGACTTGGTGGCTCCCAGGAGCATGACTGGGGCCAGCAGCAACTCTGCACACGCAGGAGTGACGTAACGGGCCGGGGGTTCCCATGTGCTGGCTGATGAGCCACGCAGAAGAGGCAATAATGAGCACCCAAGTCCAACCTTCTCCTTCCACGGGTTTGTTTCTTCTACCCAATCTCTACTTTGTCCCCAGTTTGTAAGGACTAAGAATCCTGCAGTCAAAGTTTGCTGAAATGGGCTAATGGGTTTTTAACCGTGCAGAAAGGGAAAACCTCCCAAAGACAGGGGGGGCTATGTGGTCTTGTGTGACATTTTTTTTCCCCCCTAAGAAATCAACCTAAAATCTGTAAAATTCAAACTGCACGTGCACGGAAACAATTTCTGACCGTGCACGAGCATGGGGCAAAAGCAGTACTTGTTAAAGACCTAAAAAGGTGTCGATTCAAAGCTGGAGTGACACCTGAGCAAAAAAAAAAAAACAAACCCATTTACCCTACTGCTCCACATTGCAGAGATACCTGCAAACCATTAAAACTGAACACACAAAAGGAATTAGGAAAATAAGTTGACTTGCGAGTTGTCGCTGCTCCCTCATGTACTGTAATTAAGTTCCTTACCATTTTCTTTCACCCCATTAATCAGGATAGTTTCTTGGTCTTCTGAGGCACAATCCTGCTCTTGTTGGTCATCCATCAATTTAACCTCTTTCTGTTCACTCCATGCCCCACTGCATCTGGCCAACCTGCACATTTCCAGAAACATAACCACAGTCAGTACAATCCCAGAATCAGCTCAAGGAACCGTGAATAAAAAAATAACAATAAACCCACCCTGCACAACCTCACACGCCACCCCTACCCTGCTCAAGAGGACAAATACTATTTATTTAAACTATTGTCTTCTCACTTTCCCACCCCAAAAGCCAAGCCTGATGTAGATTGGTGAGGTTAAAATGCTGCATATCACCATTTCCTGGCCCAAAGTCCTTCCTTAGAAGGTGAAGTGATCCTTCTTTAGAAGCTGCTGCTCTGCAGCACCCTTTGCATCACCCATGTTTGCAACAACAGGTAAGAGAATAATATTATTATTATCTTCAGATGGGTGAGCAGAGACATAAAGAGGAGAGGACTCATCCCAGTTCAGACAACAGCAACCCTGCGTTGGATTTGGAAGAGAAATGCAGGTATCCCATATGTGACAATGGCTCGCCCAAGCTACTACCTACTGCTCTACTCTTCCAAGCTCTGGCAGGTATGAAAAAACTCCCTAGAAAAGCAGTTTTGGGGAAAAAAACCCCACCTCTAGTCTCATTCTTCACTCAAAACACTTAATCACAAGATCTCCTTCCTTGGAAGCTTTATCCCCCTTACAACTACCACTGTCCGCACCGTCCCCCCACTGGGTGAAGCTTCATCTGGGTTGTATGACCACCAGTCGAGGCTGACTGGACTTGATGGTATTTCTCCAAAGCAACAAAACCAAGATCAGAATCAAGCCCAGATTTTCTCTCTTCCTTTGTTGAAGATCCCCCCACATTAAAACAATTGCCTGGTTAAGGAGGAGGAGACTGTGGATGCCGCCGAGTCCCCAGGCATGGATGGCACAGGAAAACCCTCATCAGTGCTCCCAATGGACAAAATTTCACCTCTTTGACTGTAAACTCAAGTCACAATCTATTTTTTTCCTACTGGCAACCTGAACTCAACTTCTCCTCTCTCACAGAACTAGATCGAAACATTAGTTTAGGTGTTGTGGGGTGGGGTTATTTTGTGCTTCTTTGGCTTTGTGGTTTGTGGTCGTTGCTATTTTTTACATCAATATTCATCAATGTCTGATCTTCCCACAGTATTCACTGCCCTGGGGTCAGCAGCCAAACTTCGTTCATATTCCGATTTGCCGCGGATTCCTCTTAATTAACGCGAAATCTTTACAACCTTCTTAGCGAGGGAAACCTTCACTGAACTTAAAGATGTTGTGCCACCGAGAGTCAGATGAGAATAACAAGCATCAGTAACTCAATTCCTTTGCATATTTAGAGGAATATTTAACTAACTCTGCGAGTTTTACTTCGATGCAACTCCGTATCTCAAAGCTCTCAAAATACCAGTCGGTTTGCTGCCCTAAGACCCTTCCCTCCCACCAGCACCTGCACCCTCCTCACCACCCCGGGCTCCCATGGTGGTGGGGAGCAGCTCCAGTTGAAGCATCACTGATGTGTTGGAACGGGAGGGACTCGAAATGTCAAAGCACGGACCAAACGTCGCTGGGAGTTGTTTCCATGCAACGTGAAGAAGATTAACGTCCAAGTGTGAGAGCTGCACTGTGCCTTCCAGTTGCAGCCTACAGCTTCGTGCCTCTGTGATAATATCTCCTGCCTATTAAACGTATCTTAATTATTAGAAAGATTAATAAATCACGTTTTAAAAACATCTATTAATGACAATAGTAATAAAATTTCTTAAGCCTCAGGAGGAACCAGAGGCTTCTCAGGACATCAGGGAACCACCAGTGGTCCGACACGTAGGCCAGAGTAGCTTCTGGGGAGGGGAAGCTCTAGGAGAAGGAAAAGCTGAGTTGAGTAAGGAGCTTCAATAGACTGCGACCTGGTAGGGGTGTTTTACACACCCTTGTTGTTTGGCACGGGGAAGAGAAACGTGCAAAGATCATAGAATGGGCCGGGTTGGAAGGGACCTCTGGAGATCGAGTCCAACCCTCCTGCCAGAACAGGGCCACCCAGGGCAGGCCACACAGGAACAGATCCAGGAGGGTCTCCAGAGTCTCCAGAGCAGGAGACTCCACCACCTCTCTGGGCAGCCTGTTCCAGGCTCTGTCACTCTCCCAGGGAAGAAGTTTTTCCTCATGCTGAGGTGGAACTGCCTCTGTTTCACCCTGTGACCATCACCTCTCATCCTGTCACAGGGCACCACTGACAAGAGCCTGGCTTCTTCTGCTTGACCCCCCCAACCTGCAGATATTTGTAACCATTCATCAGATCCCCTCTCAGGCTTTTCTTCTCCAGGCTAAAAAGCCCCAGGGCTCTCAGCCTTTCCTCACAGGAGAGATGTTCCAGGCCCTTCATCATCTTTGTATTCTCCCAGGTCAATCAGCCACAGGCAGGTAGGGTTGGAGGACGGCACATTTGTCAACATACATGTACAGATCTGATCCCGTTGCTCACTTCAATGCACTCAATGTGGATGATGGGACCACCCACCTTCAACATACAGAAGGTTATGATGAACGCTTTTGTATACCCGGATCTCCAGTCTTTTTGAAGGACAGAGGTGATGCTCTGCGAGAGGCTCATCCGTGTGTGGTCACCAGCAGATGCAAAGAAAAAGGGGAGAGCCTCTGCCACCGCGCCTTGCTTGTGACTGTCTGTAGCTGAGGGACTCCAGTGTTCAGACACTACGTCCACAATTTATTCTATTAATTTCCTTAATTATTTCCAACCTAGCTGATGCTGCTGGCCTCCTGGGCACCTGGTGGTAGCACACGCGGCAGCTTCCTTGCTGTGTGAGGTGGACCTGCTTTTGTTTGAACCTGCTGTCCTCCATAGGATGGGACATGTTTCCTCGCAGAAACACAGCCCCAGGCCTAGAAAGGACTTGGAAGTTTGACCATCATTTGAATATTTAATAATATTTATTTTCACAGGGGAACCATGGTGACCTCAACATGAGGAAGAACTGTAAGAGCACTGGAATAGCCGCGCCAGAGAGGTTGTGGAGTCTCCTTCTCTGGAGACTTTCAAGACACACTGGACACACTTCTACGTGATCTGCTCTAGTTCTGTCCTGTTGTGGTAGAGGGGTTGGACTCGATGATCTTTGGAGGTCCCTTCCAACCCCTACATTCTGTGATTTCAAGCTATCCAAGTACACACGCCAAATCAGGACACTACTGAACTCCACCTCACTGTTCAACATTGAACCCACAGGAACCAGGCTGAGGGGGAAGAGCTGACCCAGCAGAAGGCTCTGTCCTGAGGGTCAATTCTTTGTTTTAGCAGCATGATAAGCCAAGAGCCATGGTTGTAAGCTCAGAAGCACAAGCACCGTCTGGTGCTTGCCTGGTGTAAAATGCCACAGGTGGCCCGTTTTCAACCAGTAACATTATCCCAGCCACATGAAACTGATGGCTCACAATGAATAAAACATAGGACAAAAGCAGAAACAATAATTCTCCAATAATGTAAATTTGTCACTTCCAGCTCACAGAACATCTCCAGAGAGAAAATAACAACGCAGACAGAAAACACGAGCGAGCTCCCCAAGATCCCAAGCGTTTTAAAGAAGGCATCAGCCTATCACCGCTGAGATTTCCACCAGCAGAGGATGGAACGGGGCTCACGTGTGGGCTGCACCTCTCTCTGCCCGCTTGCTTCTTGCTCTTTCATCTCATGGAGCTGGTTTGGCTGCAAACAGGTACGAGAGGGAGGTTTCTGCCTTGCCTTACTTCTGACAGGTGCTCAACAGCCAACCTTCAAGGAGAGAGCGGGGCTTGTTTGGGAACAGAGTGAGAAGGTAAGGAACAGGCAAGCAGGCAGGACAGCAAACGGAGGCAGAAAAAAGGGAGTTTATAGGTGGGGAAACCTCTGGGAATTTGAGTCACCTATTACTAAGTTTTGGGGTGTCTGTGCATAAGGAAGCACAGGACGGATATTTCCAGCAGATGCGATCCAAAGGCTGGAGAAGACAATGGAGACAATGAAATGCAAGAAGAAAGGGGATGTGCCTGTGGCCGACCACTTGCCTCAACTGCAGTAACTCGGAGAGCAGAGCTGAGCTCTAGAAACAAGCTGGAAAGAAGTGAGAAGAGTTCAGACGGCGGGATCTTCACATACGGCGGGGGAGAGATGAAGTGTGAATGAGACAGAGAATCTGCAGTTTGCAGAGACCTACTGAACAAGAGGATCTTTCAGGAGTGGTGTGCCCATGAAAGGTCAGATCCCGAGGGACAGGGAGAAAGACCAGTGACTGTGAAAGGAAAGCTGACAAAGGGGCTCGTTGCGAAGCAGAACAAGGAGAAACCAAAGACTGGGAATAACAAAGAGGAGAACAGCTGGGTCCCTGGGAAGAAAAACTAAACCAAGAGAGGTCTGGGGTATAAAGGCGATGGGCAGAGAATACACCAGGTAGCGGGAGAGCACAAAACACAGAGCCGTTTGCGGACGGAAGAATAAAAGGGAGAGAATATGGATTTCAGGTGGCATCAGGGCATTGAAGAGATACACGACTGGGGTCAGGCTATTATGAAGAACTGATAGGAGGAAAGTCAGTCTCCAGCTTGAAGTTTATGAACTTCGCTGGAGCTGGAGTGGATGGATGAAGAGGATGGAGGGTGGAAAACGATGGTCAAAGATGTAGAGTCGGATGGGCTCCGGGTCTCCGCAGGAGGAGGGCAGGAGCACAGCTTCATAGGCTATGCTTCAAGGATGGTCACACGTGGTTCAGTCGTAGGGAAGAATTCAGAATGATTTTTCTTGATCGCACCATGTAGTCTAGGGCACTGGTCTGCTAAGATCACAGCTGACACAACAGAGAAAGACAATAGCTAAAACAGAAGATCAAAGGGAAGAAGTTGCAGAAAGCAAGCAGTGGAGCCCAAAATTAATCCAGCTAACTTTAAGCACAAGATGGACAAATTAATGGACAGAAGGACAGGATGCAGTTGCCTGTGAGAGGAATACACAGGACTCAGTGACCTGGGGAAACCCCTTTCAGCCCTGTGACTGATGTTAGGTGAAGGATTCCAAATGCCTCAGAAAAACCTTCAGCATCACAGCCGAGAAAATTCCCCAGTCCTCATGGTTCCTGTCAATTTTCCTACAACTTGTGCTCGGGGTTGCACAAGAGCTGTCAGCGACTACAGCGTGTGCACAGAACTGGAAGAACACAAACGCAACACCCAAACCAGACCCTCCACTGCCTTGCGAGCAGGTGTCCTTCAGCCCAGATGGCCACGTAAGCCAAAGCACTTTTGTGTTCTCATTTAATAACCCACGTGATACTCAAGAAGTTTTAAGGACTTCAGTGTTGCTGGAGTGGGGACAGATGTGGTCAGAGAATGAAAGTCAATCATAGAATGAATTGCACGGGAAGGGACCTTGAAAGGTCACCCAGTCCAAGCCACCAGAAGGTCTCTCTGGAGACTTCTCCTCTGCAGGCTGAACACCCCCAACTCTCCCAGCCTGGCCTCCCAGCAGAGGGGTTCCAGCCCTCCCAGCATGGCTGAGGCTCCTCTGGCCCTGCTCCAACAAGTCCCTGTCTCTGCTGTGCTGAGGACTCCAGAGCTGGACACAGTAAAATGTCCCAGCTGAGTCCCATTACCTCCCTCTGCTCCCACCAATGCAGCAATATCCTGGCAGGACATCCCTTCATTGGTTCTTTGGAGTAATAACCAGATTATTTCTCCTCCTAGAAATTCAACAGGATACACAAAGCAACAGGAAGATGAGCAATGCTCCCTCTCAGAAATGAAATCGAGGGGTGATGGTTATTTATGTAGAACAGAGGTGGAAACACCTGAATTACAAAAGCTAAAACATCTGGACACGTTCCCACACTCATCTCCAGTCACATAAACGATGGGCCTGATGCTCACTAGAAACTGGGACTTTTTTGTACAGCTTGGATTTCAGCATGTCCCTACTAACACGTTACAAAGGAGAAAGGGGAAATTGATACCAATTTATACAACCGTGAGGAAAACATAAATGGATCTCCTTAATTCCCATCTTCCACAAAGAAGACAGCAAGTTGCTTTGCTTCTTTCTCAGACAGAAAATGTCCATTTCCCCCCCAGTACAGCATGCAGCCATCCTTACTGGATCTTACAAAGTAGGCGGGTCCATCAGAGGTGTCACGGCGAGAGGAGATGCCCTTCAACCTCCCCAGCTGGAGAGCCCTGCTTCCCCAGATGCCAGCTCAGGAGACACTGTGCCAAGGGGCCTGCTAGAGAGATCTTCTCCACCCGAGAGGCCATTCTCTCAAGACTCTTCCTGGGGAAGCTGCATGGATTTGGCTCACAGCATTCTCCAGCAGAAGCAGCGATGGTCGCGGTGACGCCCTGGAAGTACTTAGAGGGGATGAAGCCAGACAGCTAGCCATGACAACCACATAATCCAGTGCTTGGCCACTTATCCAACGATACATCCACAGCTAGTTGAGCATCTCCTCGTTCTTATTTCCTGGGCACCAGCATTATGCTGTTGAAGCTTCGTATCAAGCAGAGGAGAAAAATAACTCTACCAGGTAAAAAAAATAAAGAGCCTCGTGGACTGACTGAAAGCTCACCTACACATTTGGGAATGAGATTAGATGGACTAGATCACGGGTTAGTGACAACTGTTCCATAATTAAAGTTGCAAGAGCATTTTGGCTTAGTGCCCAAAAAACAGGTCCCTCTCACCCAACGGACCAGTTCCTATTTCCACACACATTTCTGGATCAAAAGCAGCGTGTCCAGCAGGAGAAGGCAAGTGATTGTCCCACTGTACTGGGCAGTGGTGGGGCCGCAGCTAGAGCATCAGGTTCGGTCCTGGATGCCACAGGATAAAAAAGACAAGCAAGTTCAGAAGGGCAACAAAGCTGGTAAAAGATCTGGAGAAAATGTCTTCTGAGGAGCAGCTGAGGGACCCGGGGTTGGTTAGTCTGGAGAGGAGGAGGCTGAGAGGAGACCTTATCACTCTCTACAGCTCCCTGAAGGGAGGTTGCAGTGAGGTGGCTGCTGGCCTCTTCTCCCAAGTGACAAGAGATAGGACGAGAGGAAATGGGCTTAAGTTGCATCAGGGGAGGTTTAGGTTGGATATTAGGAAAATTTTTTTTTGCTGAGAGAGTGGTGAGGCCTTGGAACAGGCTGCCCTGGGAGGTGGTGGAATCACCATCCCTGGAGGGGTTCAAAAACCATCTGGACATGGTTTAGTGGTCCTGATAATATTTAGTAGACGGTTGGACTTGATCTTGAAAGTCGTTTCCAACCTTAATGATTCTACAGCTTTCACATACTGAGTGCTTTTATTTGTTGTAGATCGTGAGGGTAGTTGGAGAGGGAGTATCTGAAGTGAAGGAAAAAATCTTTTTATGGAGGAGTGGGGGAAGAAAGCGAAGAAGATGTGGCTTTTTTTTCCTGCAGAGTTGTGAATAAGCGCAGGTGTTCTATATGTGCGGTTGTATCTTTCAGGAAAAAAAAAGAGCTTTAGAGAAATTAATTACATGTCAGAGCCTCTGACAGGTCTTTTAAGAATTATGATACCTTTGAATGAAAACATTATATACTTAAAAAGAAATACCATGTAAATGTCTCTGAGATATTTACATTCAGTGGAGTAATAGTAGAAAAGAATTTGGGTCTATCCGTGGTACGAATGGATGCTGAACGTGCCGTGCACCTCCTAACAATGACGTCTCCTGCCCTTGCAGAACTTCATTAGCTCTCCTGCAGAAGCACAAAACAGAGTTCAAGGGCATCTGCCCGGACTCAGCTGTGAACAGAACCAACAACGCTCTCCCAAAGAGCCAGACCTGCTGCTCTTGCCTCTCTAGTCTGCCATCGAGACCACAGCTCCTCTCCAAAGCAAGGCCATCGCACCACACACCTCCTCCAGTGTCAAAGTAGGCAGCAAGACCTCTGCAGAGGAAAATATCCGTGTGGTTTTCTATTTGTGTTGGTGGGTTTTGGTTGATATTTTTTTTTTCCTTGTTATTTTGTTCTCAATTTTTCCTTTTAGCCCCGAGAAAACCTGGGCAGGATATGAGATTGAGAACTTCCCATGGAGAATGTGTGATGGGGCAATGATCTCCAGGAGCCACAGAAGTGATGCCAGGCTCATGATGCTCACTGACCTGAGGGATGCTATTTTCCTACCAGATTCTGATATTCCCAAGGCCCTTTTATTCCAGGGAATCCATTTAATCCTTCTTTTTTCACTATAGTTTGATAACTGGTGGGTGAGGTGATAAAAATTTCCACTTGCCAGCAGATGGGGATGTATTTTACTACTAAGTCTCTAAAAGCACCTCTCTGAGTAAACCTGTTTTTCCAAGAATTCATGTTTTTATTTAGGCCAAAGGTCCCTGAATTTTGCCCAGCACCATGACAAGAAAAAATGACAAAGACTACATGAGGTTTCCAGAACCTCATGCACGGTTGGAAGAACCTCAGAGGGTTGGAAAGGTGAAATCTGTAAGGAAGGGTAGAGTGTGAAACCAGCCTCCCATTCAACCCATCATAAAGTACTTCTCCAGTCCACAAAAGGGATTTTGGTTGGGCTTAAGGGTTTAGGTGACAAAACTATTTTTCTAGAAAAATCTCATGAGGAAATCTTATCTCCTGGCAGTTCCCTGGGTTTTTCCTATCAACGATGGTGGGCATGTGGGAGAAAAGGCTTAGTGAAGGAGAAATAGAAAACAAAGAGGGCCCTTGTGGGCTGATCTCAGCAGTGAGACATCTAAAACCCTTCAAGAAGGTATGGCTTGATAGAGTCAAGGTTAGCTGAGAATAAGTTTGGCAACCTAGGTATAAATACAGATAAAAGCCTCCAATTAGGGATAAATCCAAGGGGAAAAAAAAAAAAAAAAAGCTGATAAAAAAAAAGAGCTTGCAGAGAAAATGGAGAACACAAAACCCACGAAAAGAAGAAACAATTTAAGAAGTAGTGTGTTCCCAGAAGGTGGAAAGGATGGATGGCTTGTTAATATTCATAGCAAGCCTCCACTTTTTCCATCCGCTGAAAGCAGATGCAACAATTATCGCAGAGCCTGAGCCCCAACTCCAGCAGACCCCGAGATATGATATTAAGAGCAGACTATTTTACAGCTGACTCTGGAAATAAATGACAGTTTCTGACCTTACTCTGAGAGGACATAAGGTGCAAGTGTTTCAAGACCTGTCACAAACAACTTTTAAGGTAAAAGGAAGGGAGAGAACAAAATTATAGCCTTCCTGACAAAGCACACGTAAAATACAGAAAGAGCTTTCTCTGTAAATGTGTTCTTACACATCAAGAACAGCAGTATATCATAAAGGGGGAAAAGGCAGCAATTAAAATCCTTGAGAAGCTGCAACGCATGAGGGAACGTGTGAAATACGGTGCATTTCAGCATAACACCGAGCCCCCAGAGCAAAGGGACAGCTGCTGAACCCAAACCACGAGGGCATCGAAACGCAAAGGGAGCGCAGAGTCATCGCACTACGGGGGTGCAAGGGACTGGTGTGAGGCAAGGCAGTAACTGGGGACAGGGGGGGGAAAATAAAAGTCCGAGTAGTAATGTGGAGAATAGAGAGACTGAGAAAAGGGGAGGGAAAAGGAGGGTTCGAGTCCAAAAGCAAAGGACACCAGCCTTGGAGGAGCACAGCTCAACACCACATCGCCAGAGACGGCCATCGAGAACCTGTTAGAAAGTCGTTGACTCAGGTAAGGAAGAAATCACCAGACTTGGGATGAATTTACACCTTGGGGCTAGGAAACTATTCTGTGAATAACAAGGATGAGGAAATGGAGGAGCCCAGGTAGACTAATGAGGGTTTCAGTAAGTGCACTCAATTTTAGGGTCAAGAAGCAGAAAGAGGATTTCTGGCTAATAAGAGGGGATCTTCTGAATGGTTACAAATACCTGCAGGGTGGGGGGGTCAAGCAGAAGGGGCCAGTCTCTTTTCATTGGTGCTCTGTGACAGGACAAGAGGTGATGGTGAAACACAGGCAGTTCCACCTCAACATGGGGAAAAACTTCTCTGTGGTGAGAGTGACAGAGGAGCCTGGAACAGGCTGCCCAGAGAGGCTGTGGAGTCTCTTTCTCTGAAGACCCACCTGGATCTGTTCCTGTGTGGGCTGCCCTGGGTGACCCTGCTCTGGCAGGGAGGTTGGACTCGATGATCTCCAGAGGTCTCTCCCAACCCCCATGAATCTGTGACTCCATGGCTACCAAGAGCAAGGGAAGACTATTAAGAAGAATCAGTGGGTTTCTTTTTGGTCATCCTCTCTCATTTTATAAAAGGGGAAGGAAACTAAGCAGCAATTAATGTCACCAAGTGCGTAGTTTTGAAAAGCTCTGGCAAGCTGAGGGGTAGACTTTCATCTCTTGAAAAGGAGGAAGAATACAAACTTTGGTTTAGCTGTGAAGGCCTCAAGGAAAACCATTTTTACAATTATTAAAGAAGATGAATAGCCTTATCCAAAGAAAGACAGTTTTACAATTGATGATGGACAGACCTGGTATTAAGCCATTGGTACAAGCCTATTAAAAAAAAAAAAAAAATTAAAAAAATTGGTGCTGAAAACTGTCACAGGTTACAGCTGCCACCTTGCTCCCCAGGACAGGCTTGTAATTTTAGGAGCTAAATACATCTTTTCTGTCATAGACAGGCAGGCTGCTGGATGAGGAGTTCTGGTCCACCCTGACCAAAGGTCACCTCAGAAGACAATTAACAGCAGCAGCTATCCAGCCAGGGTTAGCTCTTTCTTTTTACATCTTATTAGGATTACTAATTTAGTTAAAGAAGCAGAAGTTCTTTGGGATGGGATGAGGGGAAGGCAGGAGAGGATTTTAGGGATTTCCCCATTGATACATCAAGACTGTAAAGACTGGAGGAAAAGGGGCTATTTGGTGGAAGAGCAAGATCTGAATATATTAGGAAGAGGAAGAGCACTGATCTCACCTCTCCGTGACACCAGCAAGTATTTTAGGACTTGATACACTCTCTACAGCTCCGTGAGGGTCTCATTATTTTCTAACAGACCTGGCTTCAGTAGGCAGGAACTCAAATATAACCAATACTGGGGAACAGCACAAATCTTCCCAGCACAAGAGAGACACAAAGATTTTCAGGAGTATCCAAGAGCAAATCAATAAATTGTTACGGAGACTGGCAAGGCCATGAAGAGAGGGAGCAGTTCATTAATCAGGTTCATTAACAAATCATAAGAACACAAACCACCACCATCAGCAATATACCAAAAAACCCCCAAACACACAAGAGCCAAACCAGAGTAGCCCAGGATTGAGCCCCTTCCAACCCTGGGTTCAAAAACTGGCAGTGGTCCCCAAACATCACCCACGGTACAGGAAATTAGAAGTAAATTGACAGTTGTGCAATTTAGTAAAGGAAATAAAGTTATGATCTGAAACAAACAGCAGGTGAGCCAAAGAGAAGCAAAAAAAGAAGAAGAAGAAAAAAAAAGGTTGTCAATCCTGTTGATAAGAGATACCAAGGAAAATGGAAGATTTGCTTGGGAGGGAAATCAGGCACTTTTTGGACAATTTTAAAAGGGTTCTCCTCTCTCAACTGTCTGTTTTAGTTTGTGTGAGAGGTAAAAACCTACCTCAGCCAGAACCAGGAGAGAAAGTCCTTAAACGAGCCCTCAAGGGAGCAGGAAGCAGATATCACCACTTAACCCAAAGACTGATAAGCAAGCAGATCCCCTTCGGTTTACAGCTGGATTTTAAGGGCTCCCAAATGTTTTAATGGCTCTGATTAATTAGATTGTGTATGCTGGAGATGCTTCCTCCACTGGAAAGGACCAAAGAGAGCTGTAGTAAGCATATAGGTGACAGGTTCTACCAACTTTCTGTCCTATAGACTCACTTCATCAATAGATGTCAATGTTGAGCATTGCCCATCTCCTGACCCCAGCCCTTTAGCTCTTGCTCAGCATTGCTCAGCTCCCCTCTCAGGCTGCTCTTCTCCAGCTGAAAAGCCCCAGGGCTCTCAGCCTGTCCTGGACACAGAGATGCTCCAGGTCCCTCAGCACCTTTGTAGCCTCTGCTGGACTCCAGTAATTCCTTGCCTCTCCTGAACTGGGGAGCCCAGAAGATGTCCAAGGACAGCTCTTAATGTTGCTTTTAGACTTTCCTCCTTAAAAGCAACTGTATGCCAAACATGTAGTTTTCACTCAATCTCCAACTATAAAGTTAAGATAAATCAGAAATGTTAAGAGCCTGCATTTCTGAAAAAATTAGGCTGGAATGATTAAAAACCCCAACTCTGATAAATCTGCATAGGTTGAAAATTCAGAGTGATACTGGGGTATTAACCTGACAAAAAAACCCCAAAACACAAGGAACACTCCAAAGTTAATTACGTATCAGTCTAGTCTAACAAAAGTCATTAAAAATAGTTTGGGATGGAGATTTCTTGATGGGCAGAACTGCTTCATTTAAATGAACTTATTACCAAAGTTCTCTTTCTGCTGCAGTATTTACGGGCAGGTCTACGAGACGGGATCTTCAAAGCTTCTCAAACTCCTCTTATGAATCTAATCAGGAAATATGAGAGACCAAGGTCAAGAGCATTAATATTACAGAAGCTTACTAAGAAAGGGGATGTTTCACAGTCCCTTGCACACCAGCTACTATCAAATAACTCAGCTGAAGAATGGTGTGTAAAATTTGGTTTAAAGATACTTACTAATACGGAGCTGGAACAGCCCAAGAAATGGATTTCCCAGAGTTATGCTGAAGAAAAGACACAGCCCTAAACTTTATGATTACCTCCTTTTAACTTCTTAAGGTTCCCTAACAGAAATATTCTCTTCTCATCCCTGTTCACAAGCAGGTTTAATAAATAAATAAATAAATAAAGAAGAAAGAAAAAAGGAATTTTTTTTTTTTTTTTCTGTACAAATTTGTAATATATTGAAGTTAGGGCTAAGGAGGGCTATTAAGCTGGCTGGTGCTGGAGGAGGATATGAAAGCTCATCAGGATATTTGCAGGAAACCTAGTGGGGTAAACATTTCTCTTTTCTAATATCTTCAAATTAGAAATTTTATAGGGGAAAAAAAAAAAAAAAAGAAATCTTAGCAAAGCTCGTTCGTCTCTTATTAGCAATTAGCCGGCGTGGACTCAGGATAAAAAGTGTTAATTTCTAAAGTACACATAATTTTCATAAAAGCAGAGATAGGAAGACCAAAGAACTGAGTGCTTGGCTCAGGGACAGGAAGAAATTAAGCAAGAGCAATGGGAGGAAGGGCTCATTCCTCCTGCATTTTCGCTGCGTTGAAGATAAAATGCTAAGATATGAATATCAGCTTTAAGAAACTAAGGAAAGCAGATTGCTAGAAAAGAGGTAGAAGTGGGAGCTAACCCCCCTCAAAAAAGGTGACATTACTCATGGATGTAGAAGACAAAAATCTCTTGGCCATTAACACCAAGATCCTAGCCGGATCCTCTGAATATTCATGAGCAACTCAAAGTTTTACACGGATTTTTTCCATTTTCTAGATGTATGAATGACTACATTGATAGCAGATGGGCTCTTCCACACAATTTCCTCTTTAACTTCCCAATTTCATGCAATTCCTGCATATTCCTTGTGCTGGGAAAGGAAAGCCTGGGCTTTTAGCTCCGGACTGCAAAGCTGGGGTTACTTCTGATCATTTGCTTTTGCTTTCAAAACCTTTAATTACACAACCAGGTAGCAGCTCTTAAATACATCAACATCATCATCATTTTTTTCCCAGTGACCACCTCGGCGTGGGTCTGCCTGGCGAGTTGAATCTACAAGTGACTTAAGCTTACAGAAACAATCCGGCACCTACCGACTTGCTCATAGTTTCCTAAGGGAGCGAGTAGTTTCCTACAGCTGACACAGTTGGACCACCAAATTTTACGGGTAAAATGGCTTCGCAGTCTCATCCCGTGATGTGCATCCGAAGGAGCAAAAGCGCCTGACTAAAAAGGGAATAAGGGTAGGGAGGAAAAGCAAATGATCAAAACACTTTATCACACCGAGAGAGGAACTTATTAGGCCCGATAAGGAGTCTGAAGTGATGACAATTATAAGATACCATCCATTTTTAGCTAATAATTGAGAAAAAGGATGAATTATTTGAGGAATAATATGTGATCATTTATTTAAAGACTTATTCTAATGTATACGCTGGAGGAAGCAGAGCTAAGGTGGTAGGAACACTTTTAACGCTTCCGTTTCTGGACGGTTATACCTTGCAGAGATTTAATAGCACCGTGTTTAGGTTTAAAATAGTGGCTGATTTAGTTTCTAGGGTCTCTGCCTTTATAAAACATCAAGTTGGTTTTTTACAAGGCAGTTTCGGGCTTATTCTACTTTCCCTCCGTTTTCCTATTCATGTTTGATAAACCTGCCAACGTTTTGCCTTTGAGAAGGGGCTCAGTTATGTAGAAATCCCAAACAACCCCATCCCTAACTCTACGTGCCTTAGGAGCTCACCCGATTAAAGCAACGTCAATTAAATATAAAGTCACAATCGCTTTAATTTTCAAAGGATTTTGGGTTCTGCCGAAGGCTGAAAGCGATTTCCAAAGGCAAAATCCTGCATTAAGAGAGAAAGATTGCAGCTCCTAAGATAGCTGTCCAAATCTCCATCCGTATCCAGGTAACAATCTGGAATGCTGATATTTAAGAGGAAAAATATCTGGACAGCTGCCCCAGCTCCCTGGGAAGCGATGTTTAGTTAAAGTCTTGGATATCACTGAAAGACGATGTGGAGATGTCACACTGCGGCTGAAGGGTTTTTTCAAGTGCTGAATTATTCACCCGTGAATCTCAGAAGTGAAATCCAAATGCTCCGGTACTGCCCTGGCTTTAGACAATGTCTAATTCCTTTCTGTGCCACTGCAGGGTCTCTTCATCAGCTTTCTTTCATCTATAATCACAGCCAGGTCATGGATTATTAGTCATATTCACCGCAGAATTCAAACCCCGCTACACCAATCAACCAGCCCGGGACTCCCGAAACATTCCCCCCACGTTAATAACCAGGCACTGGTTTTACAGGGGCACAGAGAAGTACAAATCACAGCAGCCATTTGCCCAAGAATTTGCCCAAGAAATGAGAGCTGAAGCCTGAGCTGAGGCCACCAGAAGAACCTGCTCTACCCACCAGCTCACTCCCAGCAGCTCCGTAAGGGTCTCCGTCCGTACGCCCATGTGGCACCAGGAACACCAGCTCAACACCACCAAGCAAGTTGGAAACTGGAGTTATATTATCCCATGATTAGTGCCCTTTCCTGGGATGTAAATGCCTTTAATTTAGGAACAGAAGGAAAAGCTGTTTGATGCTTTGGGCTTTCACAAGCCCCAGGTACAGCGAGTGCCACTCCTCATCCAACACGGTGAGCTGCCTGCTGTGCCACCCCACTAGCACAGCATCCTCACTGGGGAGCTGCTGGGGACTGGGGATGCTTCCTCAGCTGGCACCAGCCTCAGCACAGTCCCCTTGTGACAGCAGTGGCCAAGCATCACCTGGCTGTGCAGGGGCTGCTGGTCCCAGTGATGCTGTGCAGGTCCTGCAACCATCTCCCCTCCCCAGCATCCATTATTTTCCTTTTCATAGAATCCCAGGTTGGAAGGTACCTCAGGGATCATCTGGTCCAACCTTTTTGGCAGAAGCCCAGTCTAGACAAGCTGACCCAGCGCCCAGTTCAGCTGAATGTTAAAAGTGTCTAGCGCTGGGGACTTCACCACTGGCCTGGAGAGATCATCCCAATGGCTGATTGTCCTTGGGAAAAATTTTCCTCTTGTGTCCAGTCAGAATCTCCCCAGGACTACCTTGTATCCATCACCCCTCCTCTTTTCCATATGACCCCATGTAAAAAGGGAGTCTCCACCTTCTTTGCAGCCACCCTTTAAATACTGGAACACGGTGATGAGATCTCCCCTAAGCCTTCTTCAGGCTGAACAAACCCAGTTCTCTCAGCCCTTCCTCATAAGGCAGCTTCCCAGTCCTTGGATCACCTCCAGGGCCCTTCCCTGGACCCTCTCCAGCCTGTCCATACATTTTTTTGTACAGCAGGGACCAAAATGAACATGGTATTCCAGGGGTGGCCTCCCCAGCACTAAGGAGAGTGGGATGATGACTATCTTATCTTTCCCTTTTCTTTCCCCATGTGAATGTAGCAAGAAGAGAAAAAAAGAGATTAACAAAGAAAAAAAAAAATCATAAACAAAAGCATTTATCAGCTTTTGCTGGAGGTGTTACTCTGCATATTGAGCTGCACGGCTGTGACTGTTTCATTAGGAGGACCTCAGTTACGTCTGCAATGTTAACGAGTCTTGGAGAATGGAGTAAAAAAAAAAAAATACTATGGGCAATGCCGCAGCAAAGATAAATAGGTAAACATTCTATGCCTGACGTTAGTTAATACATCATGGCTTTATTCACTTCGGGCAGCTGTGAAATCAATTCTTCACTAAAAATAAAAAATTTGTATCCAAATCTGCGCTCACGATACGAGCGAAGCAAGGAACGATGCGACGGGGAGGGGACGACTCAAGTCTGCTGATTGGTTTTTGCCAAATGCAAAGCCCTGCTGAAATCTTTGGGTCTTCCACAAAATGTGACTTTTGGCATTTTTCATCAAAATAAACAAGCTGGCTTTTTTTTTTTTGAAGCCTTCCCAGAAGTCAGCAGTGGTGCGGTCCCAGCTTCTGAAGGACATTGTCATCTCCAAAGCACCCTGGCTAAATTGGTAGCAATGATGGAAACCACAAGCGCTATTAAAAATAATAATTAATCCCAACCCTAACCCTTCTCTTTGGTAAAGCTGAAAGAAAAAAAACAAAACAACACAACAAAAAAACCCCATTTAAACTTGTCAAAATCCCAGCTGGGTGAACTTTGGCACCTCACACCAGAAAGAATGAGACTGAGACAAAGTCAAGACCAAACTGGAAGTAGCCTATTAAATGCAAACTGAAGGATGAATTTACAATTTCATACTGATTTCTTGCTGGAAAAGCAAGACCAGATCAGAGATAACTCATCATTGGTGATAAAAATGAGTCTGCTGGAATTTCTTAGGTTGCTTTGCTTTTGTCCTTGCTGTCACCCACCCATCCATCAACTGCCCGTGCTGCCCCAGCCCTTGGACTCACGCAGAGATTTAAGAGAGGAACAGGCTTGTGGGAGTGCCTGGCTGAAAGGCTGCCCAAGGGGAGCACATCTCACAGAAGCCCAGCATAGTGAAAGAGACCTCTGGAGATCATCTGGTGCCACCCCCTTGCTCCAGCAGGATCACCCAGAGCAGGGAGCCCAGGATCCCATTTTCCAGGTGGGTTTGGAATCTCCCCAGAGAAGGAGACTCCACAACCTCTCTGGGCAGCCTGGGCCAGGCTCCCACCCCCTCACACCAAAGAACTTGCTCCTCCTGTTCAGATGGAACCTCCTGGCTTCCAGTTTCTGCCCACTGTGCTGTCACTGGGCACCACTGACAAGAGTCAGCCAGCTCTCAACCCACCTTACTCTCCACTCATCTAACCCACACATCCTAAGCTTCCCTATAAGGATGTTACAGGAGATCTCCAGTTTCAAGAGGACGCCAGCGATGGGTGGGCACCCAGTGCCACCCGAGCCAAATTCTCCATTCCTCTGACAAAACCATGACCGACATTCATCACAGACCCCTGCAAACAGTGACAAAAGAGGAAACACAAAGGATAATGGAGACAACGGGCTCTGGCTTGGCAGAAGAAATATCACCAGGGAGGAACACTGTCATCGAGGTGGCTGCCCAGTGCCATCTGTAGCCCGTGGTGCTCGTAGCTCAATCGCTGCCAACGCTACTGGTCTGATCTAGACAAAATCCAGCTGCTTCCACCCTTCAAAGTCAGCGTCAGTAGACCACCCGGTGCACATTTACTATCTAAAGAAGGAGCAAGTAGCTTCTATTCTAGACCTCTGTCCCAGCTCTGCTGCTGGGACAAAAGGAGGTGGGGAAGGACGCGACCCACACGTCCCGTGACAGCGCAAGGAGACACGGTCATCTTCAAGGGGCCAAACAAAATCCATACACCAACTTATTCCCTTTTAGGCTTATCAAGCTTATTCTCCAGCCTGCAATTAAAAGGTGCACGAGGCAGGAGCTTGGAGATCCCGCACCTCGAATCCCCTTCGGACTTTCCAAACTGTTCAATGTTGTTTTTATTTTGGGCAGCAAGCCGTTGATTACAGGGTTGGGGGGGGAGGGTTTGCTCTATTTTGAGCTCAAACTGATTGTCTGTTTTGAAGAAGGCGCTGCAAATTGCTCTCTGCTAATCACAGCAACTCCAGCCCTGTAACTGGATTAAAATAACATCAGCTCTGAGACAGAAAAATGAGACCAGAAACGCCGAGTTGCAGTTGCCTGCTTTGGATCCTTCATCTTGCCTGCTCACCTCGGGATGCTGCAGTCTCCCTGTTTTATCCACCTCCCCACCTCCCCGCTCCACAGCGATCTGGTTCCAGATCCCAGGTGGCTGCTCGCACCAATTCAACAACAATAACAGGATTTTAACGCCGCTTTTATGTTTCCTAAGGGGGAGGGGGGAGGGTTTGACCTTCCCAGGTCAACGTTCCCTTCTGCAGGGACCTGGCCGATGCCACCCGCCTGCAAAGCTGCAGCCCCTGTGTTTTTTAAATGCAAGTGTCAACCATACCTGGAAAAGGTACAGCTGAAGAAACCAAACCCCGTAGCCCTCCAAGGAAATATCTGACAGATGTGGAATAAGGAGATTTCCAGTTCCTCCTGTGCCAAGTTGCCTCTAAAGCCTTTCACTGGAGACAGGGAGTGATGGGGCTCATCGGCAAGATGAGGAAGGTGTCAATCTGTTCCGAGCATGTGGATGCTCCTGTCTGTCCTTGAGCACTCTGCAGCTCTGCCTTCTCCCAGCTCTAAACCCAAAGAGCCTTAAGGAGCATCATCTTCTCCTCCACTTCCTAAGAGCCTGCCAGGAAAGAGGAAAGAGAGGTTGTGGAGTCTCCTTCTCTGGAGACTTCCAAAACCCACCTGGACAATCCGATCCTGGGCAACCAGCTCTGGGTGACCCTCTTTTGGCAGGGTGGTTGGATCAGATGATCTCCAGGGGTCCCTTCCAGCCCTCACCATGCTGGGATTCTGTGAAAGACTGGGTTTCCATCCCCTGTGGTGAAGACAGGCAGTTCCCTCCCTTCTGCATGGGCAGGGCGAGATCCCACCATCTCCCACCACGGTCTGGAGAACTTGGGGCACCAACTCCCTCTCCGAGGGCAGAGCTCTTCTGGCGTGGAGACACAATGACACTGTGAAGTGGGCTTTGAAAAGCACGTTCTGTGTGTGTTATTTATCATCTCACCAGTTAAGACTGAAAAAAAAAAATAAAAGTTTCATTCAGATAACCCAAACTTCAGACTCCAAGTGAGAACAATCACACACACCCAAGGCTGGTCCTGGTCACCGCCACGAGTCAACCAAGCCGTGGCCATTTGGATTCAGTGCTTGGTGCTCTCTAAGCTTGGGCAAAGAGGTAGGACCCAGCTCAGGACAGGGATGTGCCGCATCCAAGCGTGGGACAGGCATCAGCAAGTACAGGGGAAATGGCTCTTCAGTAGAGGTAAATTAAAAACCTTCAGGCAGAAGAATCTGTCTCCATATGCTGAAGGGTGTCCCAGTTACTGTCTCTCCTAAACAATAGATAAAAAGGGAAAGGGAACAATACCCTCACTGCTGGCTGACAAACACAAAGGTCAATACGGGAGGATAAATCACCCGGTTCTCCCCTTCTGTGCATTTCACTTCGACGGGTGAAATATCCTCTCCAATGGGTTTAATCAAAGTCCATCGCCAAGGTCAAGAACACGTTTAATGCAGATCTATTCATTTCAAGGAGGGCCTGGACAATGGATAGCTTTCCTCTTCAAGAATTATTCAAAACTGCATGTTCCTTTTCAATCTTCTGCATCTTAACACATAAAAACCCCAAGAAATACGGTGTGTTTGTAGAAGGGAAACGTGTCGTACAAATTGTAGCCTGCTGTAAAAAAGTGTATTTCACAAAGACTTTCCAGGGTGCAGGGACAAGGACCACTTGTTGATAAATTACTTTCCCTCAGAGAGTAGGAAGACCTATTTGCATGCACCATAAGTGGTGCTATTCTGGAGCAATTTGATGGGAAGTCCAGTAAAATGCATTGTGCTGGTTTTATTTAACCTCATTTGAATCAAATTAACAGACAAGGACGGTGTCTAGGGACAAAGCAGAGTCCTATACACACAGGCACCAAAGTGTATCTTTTACAGATGCATCTACACCGAATCATCCACTTTGGCTGCCCTTCTGTCTTTAGGACTTACCTAAAATATTAAGGCCCCCTCCAACTCTGCAGGCAGATTTGTATGTCACACGAGGAACGGGCAGTGCCCCCGCTTCAGAGAGCTCTGAGATCCCACCAAGATCTTACACGCCACCAGAAACCCACAATGAGATCAGCCTCTGTTGGAAGCTCAAGACCACACGTGGATTTGCTGATGGGAAGAGGTTTGGTGCCACTGCAAGAGCTGCAGGTCAAAACGTGTGCCTAAAAAAAAATGAAATCATGATAAAATCCCTACTACTGTAAAACCACCACGGAAACGGAGCCGAAAGCCACGGCGGATTCACACCACGCAGCAAGCTTTTTAAAACAACAAAAGAAGAAGTATATTGGGTAAATGTTGGCTGGGAGAAGAGCCTGGATTTTATAGCTGAACTCTTCCTGTGGTGCAGGGAAAATCGGCCCCGGGGATAATGCTGCGTCCACCCCAAAACAAGAGAGTTCATTTGGAAGATTTAGACTCCTTGAAATTAATGCAGAGCTCTGGATCACAAAGATAAGAGGCCGCCTAAAACTGACCTGGGATTTCATTAGGGCTAATAACTGGGGAAATAAAAACCATGCTTCTGAACGTGCATTGCAAATTCAGTCTGCAGAAATTCTTTCAAAGGTATCTCGGTTAAAGCAAATGATGTGAGGGCATTTGATTTGCAGCAAAGAAGTGATTCTGCCTCTGGGAGTGGGAGCTGGTGGGGACAGAGGCTGTGAGGAAAGCAGGGAAGAGGCTGAGCCTCTGCCAGGAGTGGGACAAGAAGCAACTGAAACCTTTGTGGTGGCCAAAGACCTCCGGTGAACTCTACCCACACAAGCACCACCAGCTCCAAATCAGGAATTGATCCAATCTCCTCTTTCCTGACCAAAATGGAGCTACAACACGGCAACATGGAACTCCAGCACGGGATGAAGAAGCAAAGGGGAGCAGGCAGAGGTGCACAACAGGCTGCCATCACTGCAGGCTTTCTGCTGATGACATGGAGATGTTTGCATGCTTGAAGAATGACGGAGGATCTCCCGCGCGGTCTAGCGGACACCAACGTAAGTCACGTGAAAAAGCCAACCTACATCTTAGCAAGAAAGATGAGAGTGACAACCCACTTAAGAAACTTAAGGTCAACGCATAAATGAAGTCCTCTAGCTGTGTCCGTGGCTCTTGTTTAAGGAAAAGATGTTAGCACAGCATCTTTAAAGTCACTTAGAGGATCCCTGCCCATTGCCATGGAGAGGAGATGCCGTGAAGGATGCGGCAGGCAGAGCCTGGTTTTCACCCTGGATCTTAAAAATGGGGATTGGCATGTGGAAGTACATCTAAAGCACAGGGGACAGGCTGCTTTCACAGCAGGACAAAGCCTGCAGCAATTTAAAGTGATGGCTTTTGGCTCGCCGCGTTGGAGAGGTTAATGGAGAAGGTATTGGACGGCATGTCTCTCAGCCTGCTTGTTAAACCAACATGATGTCCCGGCGCATGCTAAAAATCTCTGAGCAGGAGCTGATAAATGGGCTGTGCTGAGCTTAGGGCTGCAGAGCTGCAACTAACCCCAAAGAAACGTGAGTCGTTTCCAAAAGAGCCAATTTACCCTGGGCACGGCGAGGTGGAAGCTGCCACCGCCGAAATAACAACCGGAGCCGCGATCAGTGGCCAGCCCCTCGCGTGCTCCTGGATGCGGAGCTTCGAAGGGCTTGGGTTGCGTTAGGGAAGGTTTATTGGCCAGTGTGTCCCTGTTTCCAAGCCCCATGTGGAAGAGGAGAGCTCGTTCAGCAGCAAGCCGAGCAGGACAGAGTGCCCCGAGAGCTACCGCCTGGCTCAGCCCTGGTGTTTAAATGCTTTTATGGGGTGGATGATAGCTTTAGGTCTTCTGCTTCAGGTTCACCCCGACCTGAAAAGCACAAAGGTCTTGATGGAGGAGCAGCTCGTCACAGCAGAAACCTCAGCCACGTAGCAAAGAAGCAATTAAACCACTTGCAGTGATTAAGTCCATAAAACATTTTCACTGCTGTTTGTCTGGGAATAGCTTGCTCGAAACGATAGACCTCACTTATGTGTAATAGGCTCAGGAAGCTGTAGAAACCCCACGGGATGAGATGCCAGACGTCCGGGCAACCTTTGAGGCTGTGATTTCTGCAACTGAAGGCAGCAAAGGTTGCGCCGGCGCCTTGGATATGAAGCCGGACTGGAAGGCAAACCCCGGCCGAGGGCAAGGAGCAAAGCGCTTCACAAGGCGCAGGAGAACATCCAGGTTTGCAAGGACAGAAACCCGCACTACAAACCAGACACAGCTCAGATCACCACACGCATACTTACGGGGGGAGAAGTACCAAAAATTGCAGAAAAAACCCCCCAAAACAAAAGAAACAAAAAGCCAAACCTAAAGAAGTGAGGAAGTTAACAGAAAACTGAAGCTCAGGGCAAGGATCTCCAAGGTTTGTGTTGACTGAAGGGAGGTTGTGATTTTGACAACCTCTTCCACTTTCCCCAGGCAGCATCCTGCAGGAACCCACCATCCTCCGTTAGCCCACAGGCAAGTGGGAAATTTCCACGCTTAAAGCCTTGCCTCGCTAAGATTTATGTACCCGGGGGTGAGTAGCCCGGTTATGAGTCTCAGTCTGCCAGGTGACAAATGCCCTCAGCTCCCATTTAACTTTGAGATGCGCCGAGAGCCTTTCAGAAATTAAACCTCTTTATTCCGAGGTAAATGACGCATGTTTTGCTGTACAATCTCCTTGCCTATTATCTACCGTGCCCATTACTGAATGCAGGTGTCACAGATGGTGCAACTCCATCCTACTGAAGGGCTTTCGTCTTCCTTTCTTTCAGCGAGTCGTATTTTCTCTCGATAGCAACCAGATCCCTGGGTTGAATTGGCTCAGTCGTGTCAGGTCACTGCTGTAACTCCTCTGCCTACCAGCACAAATTTCTCTCCCAGCTCACCGTTGCTTTTCCTGGCGTCGATTCGCTAGTAGTTCATTAATATATCCCTGGTAGGTGTTCTTTGTATAGCATGGGGGGGAAACCAGCAAAATAATAATAAAAATAAAAATGACATTGCTTCTCTCGCTCTTTAGATCTGACCGTGGGAGGGAGGTGAGGGGCCACTGAATTTATGCTAAGATTTAAAAGGAAGCTATCAATGCAAAACTCACAAAGCACTTCCATTTTTTCTTCACCTCAGTTAACAACCTAGCAGTGCTGGAGGAGCAAAAGATTTGAAATCCACTGAATTCAGTGTTTCCAGCTCACCCAACATGATCAGCTCTGACTGTTTGGTGGTTTTCCAAATGCCTGAGCTCCCGGAGTCAGGTGATGACAGAACAGTCTCACCTACAACAAAACCACCAGACTACAAAGAGATACTTGAAACTATGAAGCAAGTAGGCTCAAAAAAAAAAACCAACCCCAACAACCCCAAACACCAGAACACACCCATAAAAGAAATAAAAATTATTACTTTCTATAAATCGCATGATTTAAGGTGGTCTAACAATTTCTTGAGGATTAGCCACATTCCTTACCTGTTACCATTTATCCAACCTGCTTGTATTTTACTCTGAGCTCGTCCTTACATGTTCAAAGTTGCTACGGCTCCTGGGCTGCTTTACCTACATGATGTCACCATTCCATTAAACGAGGTGGATTTGCTTGCAAAGCTACACGACACTGTTTTATTGTCCCCTTTTTACAGAGGTTCCAACTGAACAAAGAAAAGAAAAGGAGTTGGATGGCAACTGAAATTGGACTTCAAAGAGCAAGCAAATATCGGCTGCGTTCAGTACCAGCTCGCTACGCAAAGGGCCCTTTTACATGCACGAGAATCTGCTCACGCTACGAGCAAAAAAACTAAAGAGATATTTTGGAAGTCAAATATTCTTTAAAGCCATGTGACGTGTAGACGCGTATCAGCCGCAAAAATACTCTGCAGCAAGTTAAAAATCTATCCTTTAAAAACACAGCTCGAAAATGGCTCAATGGCTAAAAACCACTTTTGGTTGTTGTGGGGTTTTTGTGGTTTTGTTTTGTTTTCCTTTT
>JANHGN010008323.1:43335-61488 GCA_024605025.1 Megaceryle maxima
ACAAGCATTCTGTGATGGAATTTTTGGATGTTAATAGATGCTTGTTTTGCTTAAAAAATATATATATTAAAAAAAAAAAAAAAAGGAAAGGAAAAAAACCAACCAAAACCAACCAAACAAAAAACAAAACTGGTTGAATTTGATTAAACCTTTGGAATCTCTCCAATATTTCCAGTTATTCCATCTGTAGAAACACTCTACTGGCACTTGGCACATTTATAGCATTAACTGCCTTCTAAATCAGCAGCAGTTCTGCCTAACAATTTGGCATTTGCACGCTGCCTTGTAAATCACCTTACATCTCCGGGTACGAGCACCGGCCCCTCCAAAAAGCCCATGACTGCCTTGTAGAAATTCTTCAGGAAAAAATATCTTCTTATGGGCTTGTCTCTCGACAAAAAAAAACAACAAAAAAGGAGGGGATGGGGGGGAAATGGCATTCACGGTATTAACACTGTGGCTCATGGTGTTACTATGGCAGTAAAATGAAACCCAATGCAACCAGCTGGTTGCTATACTGCTATTAGAGCCTCTTTGCTGGTTTTGACCTTTCTAGAACTCTCCACGAGGCATTAATCTGTTGAAAAATCCACCCAGGATCTAAAGCGCAACGCAAGGTGAAGGTGTTGGCGACGCGGGCAGCGCGGAGGGGACAATTACGGCTCTGTCGGCCACGATTTGCAGGATTTGCTTGCTTGCTTTTTTTTCTTTTTCCTTTTTTTTTTTTTCCTTCTACCGCACCGCAGAGTCAGGAACCAGGCGAGGAACAGGCTGCAGCTCCAAATCAAGCCACAGAGCAGCAGGAAACCACTCGGCGATATCAGCAGCGATTTGTGCATTTCTTGGTTGAAAACAAAGAGCGGAGAAGGTCGGCATTATTACCTCCCCGCTTCCAAGTCGCCTCTCCTCTTTTGTCTACCCAAATCGTCAGAGGCAAAAAGAAAACCCCAAACCACCCCTTCTCTTCCCAAACAGCTCTTTTGAAAGCCCTTTCACCTTATCTTTCTCCACACCTCATCCATTCTTCTTACTCCTCCCCACTGAGAAAGTGGAGGAAAAAAAATCACCAAATTAAGCACCCAGCTTGTGCCCTCCTGCCAAATGTCCTTCTCCCTTGCCTGGACCTCAGACCTTGTTCTCTGCTGGTCCTTTCTAGCACAGATATAGTCTACAGGCTGTAGGGGTGGAGGAACAAAGGAAAGGAAAAAGAAAGGATGGGACAAGGTAAAAAAAGAAAGACATGGAGTTAACTCTCCTCCTCCTGCCTTTAGCTTCTAAAGTATGCCTTGCTGATTTTGATACGCATCATGAACCTGTAGCATTAGAAATCCAGGGTCACCTGAGGACTTTGAGATGGTTCCCATGCTGCACATCGTGACCACTTGGGCTTCTGACAGCAAGAGAGAGAGTTTGGATATTTGTGCTTAAAAAGGGGGTTGGCTGCCACTGCTGGGGCCAAAACTGAATTTGTTGCACCTTGTTTTGCAGGAGAAGATCCATGGCATGGAGCTGAACCGCTCCAAACCTGTCCCCCAACGAGCAGCAGTGACTCGAACTGGCTTACTCATTATCATTCTTTTGGAATTAGTGACTTCATTAGTGCTCCCCGTGCTAACATTTTAAAAAATTGCATTTTTTCCTCTTCTTTTCTATTCTCTACTCTTCCCTCGCTTGGTGCAGTTCTTCTTTGAACTCCAAGGAGGAACGATTTCCCTTGGCCACAGCCAACCGCAAAGAGCGACCCACAGCAGCAAAGACCCACAATCCTCTTCAGCTGCTTTTAATAGGTTCTTCAAGTGGAGCAAGATCCCATCCTACGTCCCACTACGTATTGGCAAGATCCCATGCCACGTCCTTAAGCCTGGGGTTATAGAATCATAGGATTGTTTTGGCTGGAAAAGACCTTCAAGGTCACTGAGTCTAACTGTTGTCCCAGCAGTGCCAGGGCACCGCTGACCCCTGTCCCTCAGCACCACAGGTCCACGGGGGGCTTGGAAACCCCTCCAGGGATCACGGGGACTCCACCCCTGCCCTGGGCAGCCTGGGCCAGGCCTGGAAAACCCTGGAGGGGAAGCAATTGTTCCTCAAGCCCAACCTAAACCTTCCCTGGTGCAGCTTGAGGCCGTTTCCCCTTGTCCAGTTGCTTATTCCCTGGGAGAGGAACAAGACAGGGAGGATGGAGCGGGGAAAACAGGATTGTCTCCATGAGGCTTCAAGCTGAGCTGAGCGAAATGCTCCCACAATCAGGGCGGCGAGAGCGCGACAGGCACCGTTCTCTGAGGCCACCGAGAAAACAGACGAGTCCCAACTCCGTGGCCGCTCTGCACTTGATGAAAATGTCTGCTCCCTCACAGTCAAAAAAAATAAAAAACCACCAAAAAACCAACCCAAAGAAATTAAAATAATATATAAATACAGCTCTCCCTGAAGCCAGCGATGCATACTAGATGACTGCCTTCTCACCACGAGAGCAAAAGGGCAAATGAATCACATTACACTCCATGAATAAAAACAGTCTTAATGCAACAGCGACTTAATGATTTCATTTGCAATGCACTAGACAGTTCGGCCTCGTTTGCAGAGGTGCTGAGCACCCCCGAGTCCCACTTCAGCTAATGGGGATGGTGGGCACTTTGCACCTCGGGGACTCTCCCCCGATCCCCGTATGGCCCTGGGGAATTCTCAGGAGGCTTTCCTGGAGTTTGGGAAATCAAAAGGTGGTAACAGGGATGAGCCTGGGTCAAAGCCCTCAGATCTCAACCTGCTGCACCCGGATCCATCCTTGCGATGGTGGGATTAGGGTCTGCAGCTCTGTTTGAACTGTGATTTTATTTCCCACTTAGCAAAGAGGAACCGAATCCTGCCCACGATGGTGCCCAGGCAGCTCCGGTGACTCACGGAGATGTTTGCCACCAGCATCAGGAGGCAAGCAAGGTGCTTGCCCAGCCTGACTCTGCACAAGCCCTATGCACAAGTCATCGAATCATTTAGGTTGGAAAAAGACCTTTAAGATCATTGAGTCCAACTGTTAACGCAGCGCTGAGAAGAGGACGAAGGAGATGGTGGTACAAAGCCACCTAGGATGGAGAAAATGGCATTTCCAATCTACCCCCTTAGCAAGGTGCTCACGGAGCAGTTATGGCAAAGCACACGGTGAAGGGTCAGGAAGAACCAAACCAAACCCCACTGTCATTGCACTACTGGAAAAGGACTTCTGCAGCAGAACAAAGCCAGCCACGCACCTGCACACATGCAGACCGTGACTAAACTCTGCTCGGACCCAGCCACTTGAGGTTTTGGGGCTCCCTGTGGCATTTAAAACACCTCCTGTTCCCACCCCCTCCGGTAAAACTTGCTGTTTTCTTTTAAACACCCTCCTACGCTGGCAGCGTTCCTCAAAGCAAGCTCTGGTGTCTGTGGTCCCAGCACAGCCAAGACAGTGGCGGTGTAGACGGTGTGAGCTGCACCTTGACCTTGGCATCATCCTTCTCTAAATAAATAAATGAATAAATAAACCAACCCAACAAAACCCCACCCTTGATTATTTTCCTACACCTGATTGGCAAATACATCCCAGGTCAACCTCTCCAAAACAACATCAGTCTTCCAGCAACCAAGAAGTCAAAGGCAAACTACTTCTTGCCAAAACCTCTTCCTTCGTTGTAAAGTACCGTTGAATTTTATCCCTCAGGCATCTATTATCTCATAGCCCATATTATTTTTCCAGCTATTACCGCTTAATTTTCCCCCATCCAAACAGTACATCCAGACACGAGCCAATTTCCTTCTTGGCCTAATTGTTTTATGAGAAACAAGCAGCTGTTTCACTGGGGTCCCAACAAACAGAGAGCCGGCGAAGCCGCGCTCCACATCCCTTCATTAGCTCCCCGCCCGGCGGCATCACCCTCCCACCCGCAGCCGCTAACCAGGGGGGGACCTTGGAAAGGGAGGGAGGGAGGGAGGAGAAGACCAGGGTTTGGGGGGGATCCACTGGAGCCCCTCGTTTACAAGCTCAGGATGCAGTGGAAATGAGGGCCAAGCAGCAATGTTTCCTCCTTTTTTTTTTCCTCCCCTTTTTTTCCCTCCTTTTCCTTTTCCTTTTTTTTCTTCTTTTTTCCTTAATTTTCTTTATTTTTTTCAATTCTACCTTTTTTCCTTTTTTTCCCCTTTTTTCTCCCTTTTTTTCATATTTTATTTTCTGTTTTCTCTTCCTTTTTTTCTTTTTACTTTTTCCTTCTTTTTTCCTTTTTTCTTATTTTCCCCCCCTCCGCACCCCTTTTTTTTCTTTTTCTTTCCACCTTTTTTTTCCTTTTTCTTTTCCTCTTTTCCACATTTCTTTCTTTTCTCCTTCTTTTTCCTTTCTTTTTTCCTTTTTTTATTTTTTCTCTTTAAACAAAAGATGCTGAATTTTAATCAAAGCTTAAAATAAAAAGTAAAACCCATGGCTAATGGCATATGCTTATCAAAATGATTTGACCACTTCCCTTCTCCCACTTGTGGAAGCATTTGTTCAGTTTACTGCTTGTGGCCAGTGGGTCAAAGGAGGGGATCCTGCCCCTCTGCTCCCAGGGCTCTGGGGAGACCCCCCTGCAGTACTGGGGCAGCTCTGGAGTCCTCAGCACAGCAGAGACAGGGACCTGCTGGAGAGGGGCCAGGGGAGCCCCAGCAATGCTGGGAGGGCTGGAACCCTTCTGCTGGGAGCCAGGCTGGGACAATTGCCCAGCAATAGGACAAGGAACTATGAGTATAAACTTGAGCAAAGAAGGTTCCACCTCAACAGGAGAAGGAACTTCTTCACTGTGAGGGTGACAGAGCCTGGAACAGGCTGCCCAGAGAGGTTGTGGAGTCTCCTCCTCTAGAGACATTCAAGACCTGCCTGGATGTGTTCCTGGGTAACATGCCCTGGGTGACCCTGCTCTGGCAGGGGGGTTGGACTCGATGATCTCCAGAGCTCCTTCCAACCCCAACCATTCTATGATCACTACAGTTCTGTAAGCACAGCTCCGGCGAGCTCCCAGGCGCTGATAACGCTGATAGATGGAGGTTATCCAGGAACTCAGGACCGATGGTGAAATATTGCGGGTTTATTGCCTTTCCATTCATTCTGTTTTCACGCCTTTCTGCCTTCCTGACTCATTGCCACTCGGCCTCTGCTTGCAATTTCTATTTGCTGCAGTAACACCCACCGGACAAGACGAGAGCGTCACAAACCACCAATGCTTGCAACTGCTTTTGGGGCTGTTTTGGATATTTTCTATGTTATTTTTAAATTGAGTATCTCAAGAGAGAATGGATGGCAGAAAGAAAACTGATGGCGATGCCTGCTGTCGAAAGCAGCAGTAAAGTGTTACCATGAAGGATCATAGAATCATAGAATGGTAGGTGTTGGAAGGGACCAGATCCACATAGGAACAGATCCAGGCAGGTCTTGAAAGTCTCCAGAGAAGGAGACTCCACAACCTCTCTGGGCAGCCTGTTCCAGGCTCTGCCACCCTCACAGTGAAGAGGTTCCACCTGAACATGAGGAGCAACCTTCTTTGCTCAAGTTTATACACATTTTATCTTGTCCTATTGCTGGGCACTACAGAAGAGAGATTGGCCCCTTCCATTTGACACCCACCCTTCAGAGATTTCTAGGCATTAATAAGGTCCCCTCTCAGTCTTCTTCTCTCCAGACTGAACAGCCTCAGTTCCCTCAGTCTTTCTTCATAGGGGAGCTGCTCAAGTCCCTCACCATCCTCGTAGCCTCTGTTGGACTCTTTCCAGTAGATCCCTATCTCTCTTAAACTGGGAAGCCCAAAACTGGACACAGTATTCCAGGTGTGGTCTAACCAGGGCAGAGTAGAGGAGAAGGAAAACCTCCATGGTGCCAGCAAGAGGCTGTGGCCACGTGGCTGCATCATCATGCGACAGGCAGAGGTCACTATGAGCTGTGGCAAGGGCAATGGCCGTTCACCAGCTCCAGCACCTCAGGATCCTTCTCCAGAACAAAATGGAAAACACTCAAGCTTTTGCTGGTGTCCTATGGGAAGCAGAGGAGAAAACTGATGGGACAATCCCGGGAGGGAAGATGCCCTGGTCCAGGAAAGGGATCGATGATGGATAGAGGTGCTTAAACACTCTCAAGCTTGGGGAGCTTGGCTGTGGAGGAGGACAAGCTCTGACCCCAGCAGCAAACCAGGGCTACAGCTTAAGGAACAGAAACCCGAGAAATACATTTGAGAAGGAAAGTTGTACCCTGTAAAAAGCTGGAGAACAATTCAAGGACACCCAGTCAGCTCCAAAACCCACCAGTGCCCCTTCACTCCCCGTGTCTCAGGTGGGCACAAAGCATAGCAGCTCCTCTTTGAGGTGATGATGGGCAACCCCCCATTTCTCTCTCTCCATCTACAAAGAGGTGATGAAAACATTCTTAGGAAAGGGAGGATGGGGACTAGGATAGGGACTCTTATTTGCCAGAGCACCACATACACCATACCCTGCCAATCCACTTTTAGAAACAAGCCCTTATTTTCCATGCCGGTGCAGAACGTTCTAGACTGCTGCCTTCAACTCCTGCCTGTCACTGCCCAGCCCTCCCACCATCTCCAGCAGTGCTTCCAGGGCAAAACCAGTCACCTATGGGCTTTGCCTGCAAGTCAGGCTCAAGGCATTACCCAGAGAGCTGGCAACCCCCTGATAAAATGGGGTTCTTCATTTGCCTCAACGACCTACGGCTTCTTGGATGCAGGTTGGGGCCCCCTGCCTGGGCTGTGAATAAAAATCACCACTCCTGAAAAAGCAGCTAATTCCCCATTAGTGTTACAGAAAACTCAAGGCAGCCAACAAGAAGAAAGCTTTTTAAGGAGATATAAAAACAGGATTTTTGTATTGAAACACATGCCACAGATGGTGTAGCAGACGAGGATTAATTCATGAATCATATTTCTTAAATGATACCATCTCTCTTTTCACTTCCATACTTTCCCTTTTTGACTCAGAAGCAGGGATTTAAGATGCCCTTCCCAGATATGAATTTTGCATGAACAAACATTGCAGGGGGAAAGAAAAAAAAAGAAGATAGGGGAAAAAAAAAAAAAAAAAAAGAGGCAGCAATAACCCAGAAAACCCAGATGTTTAAAGCTAAGTTCTCAAATGTAAGCGAACGCACAGCCCGTCTACGAAAGAACACGTGTGGAAATGAAATATATGTAGGCACAGATCTGGGACTAGGGTGGGAAAAAACGCGTTCCCTAACACTTGGAGATTACTAACGCTTCAGCCGGGGCTTTGAGCTTCATGAAAGCTGATTTTAGATCTCCTCCTATCTTACCCGCCAAGCTCACAGCAAAAGAAAAGCCTTAAGGCAAACATTCCCACCCGGAAGCCCTCCTCGCTCCACCGTTCGTTCAGGTTTTGTCCCTCCTCCAGCCCCCATCGGCGCTTTCCTTTCCTTTGGAAACACCCAGCGCAGGTGCTGCTGGGTTGCTCTCCAGGAAAAATCTCGTGGAGCACCAGAAAACCAAGGGGGTTGCAGAAAACGACGGCGAGTCCAAACATCCTGCCCCGCGCAAACGGATCAACCGCGGCTCGGCGATGCTTTCAGTGGAAAAAGAGAGAAGGGAATGACAAGAGAACTGTTCAAGAGCCGGAGACGTCCAAGCCCCAGCTCCTCGTTAACTGGAAAGCTCTTTCATAGAATGGTAGGGGTTGGAAAGGACCTCTGGAGATCATCTGATCCAACCCCCCCTGCCAGAGCAGGATCACCCAGGGCAGCCCACACAAGAACAGATCCAGGAGGGTCTGGAAAGTCTCCAGAGAAGGAGACTCCACAGCCTCTCTGGGCAGCCTGTTCCAGACCAACCAAAAGCCCAGGGCCTGGCGTAACCGAGGCTGGAGCACAGACAGATCCAGAGTGAGAAAAAATAGTACCACCATTCAAACCTCCCAGCACGCTGCCCTTCCGGGCACTTTTGCACCTCCAAAAGGTGCCACCGTACTTTTCTTTCATCACCAAATCAGCATTTCAGGCATTTTCCCCCACTCTGCACATAAAGCAGCCGTGTCTACGTTTAACAGCTTTTTTAGACACCCTTGTGCTTCCCTAGTGGAGCTTTAAACATGATGCTTCAAGTTGGAATAAAGGTGAAAAAACCAAACCAAATTACTTACCCTTAAATTATTTCAACCTTTCCCTGCTTTGTGTATGACGTGGGCTTCTCTTTTGGTTACTATTTCCAGATTTGGTCTTTGGGTAGGTGAATGGAAGAGGAGAATGAAAGGAGTTGTGTTGGATGACGATGGAGACTGTAAAACAAAAAGAAGCACTTTAGTGCAGTCCTCTCTATACGTACGTATCGGATTAAATTAAATTAAATTAGTGACACCTACAGAAATGCTTCCTGCTGGTTTCATGCACACATAAAAATATCACAACTGTCAAGGAGAACGCAGCTGTCAGTGGTACGGCGAGGGGAGGGAAAAAGATCAATTTCTAAAATGGAAAAAAAAAAAAAAAATAGATGGAACATAATAACCAGCCTTTGAAGAGCAGCAAAGGGGCTTCTGCTGGTTTGCAGGTCACTAGGCAGCTGCCCAAACTGGGCTGCCTGTGAAACTCAACTGGAAAGGGCTTGGGCAAAGGGCAGTGTGGAAGGAGCATAGGCAGCGAAACAGCAGCCACAAAACCCAGCAAACGAACGCTCTCTTTGCTTCCTGAAATGCAATGTGGGCTCAACTGCATTTGAGAGAGCAAAGGAGGAGCTGAGAGTTTGGGGAAATAATTCATCCCTACCCTGTGAGGACGAAAAGACTCCTAGCATGGGAAGGAATTAATAATTTGGTCACTGTACCAGCAAGTTCCCCCCCCCCCCCACCTTTGAAAAACCAAATTAATCTCCCACCATCTGCTTTAAGAGCAGAATCCATGCTAAGTGGTTTCCCCCTACACAGACCCACATATCCATGTAAACACACAAACAAACCATTTGGCTTCCCGCAGTCACGGGGTGCGCAGCTGCTCGGAGAAGGGCTCCGTGACTTTGACACCGTGCCAGGGTTGAATTCCTGCCATCCCATTTACTGCTGCACCTCTCCCCTCCCAGCCCGCTCTGTGCCCTGCTCCATGCGGACTCTTTCACCTCCTCGGGTGAAGCCACCCTGGGCTACCTCCCCAAATCACTGTCCGGGTAACACGGCAGGTGGAGAGCCTGAAAATATTCAGTCCCTGAAATCCAGAACGAAGAGGAGAGGAAGGGATTTCCACGCTGTTGTTTTTCCTCGCGACAACTCTCCCGTCTTCTGTGTGCCGGGGGCATCTCCAGCCCAAATACCAAAACCACCCCCAAAAAAGCCTATTTACAGAATTAGAAGATGCCACGCCTGCTACCGGGGGGGTGGAATAAAGAAATAAATAAATCCCTGAGTTGAGGAGACTGTCTCTTTGTGGTTTGAAAAGCACAAAGGTCACCGCAAGTAGCATATAAAAATACATGTTAACACTGAAGAGGTATCAACGTAACTCTAAATAACACTCTTTATAAGCAGCTCAGTATTTAACACTTGCCCAGTGGCCTTTGCTAAATCCTGGGCGCTTTAACAAAGCAAGGAAGCTTTTCATCGCTATTTAGCAGAAGGGGGAAAGTAAAGCACGAGAGAAGAAAACTGCTCAAGACATCAAGGAGCAAGGCAGAAACAAAAAGCCAGGTCTCCTCATCCAGCTCCCCCACTGCTGAGCGCCCTGCCGAGCCGCGGTATTTAAATAGAAATACTATTGTTAGCCCTAAGCAAGGCAGACTCATTAACATTTATTTTAGTGGTATAAAATATATTTTTAAATACTTGAAGAAATAAGCTGGAGGAAGTGCTAAAGCTCTGAGCATCTTTTCAATATGGCCCAGCTTTCCCAGAGAGATTTCAGACCTCCTTGAAAGGCACAGCCCGTGGTGGAGGCTGCAGCGCGGGTACCTCCGACCGACCCAGAAAAGCCACGTGTGCAAATCCCCTGCCCTCGCTTCTCCTCCCAGGTTCTCCAGGAAGAGGTAAATCTAAAGATGCCGTTGATTTGAATTACTCGTGGACAGCAGAAACCCAAAGCTATCATTTCCCACGTGGTTTTAATGCGTGTGGGTGTTTCTGTGTGAAACACACTTCGAAACAGAGGAAGGTGATGCCTGTAGAGACAGCTCCTTGAGGAGCACACCAGCAGGAACCCTGGCCAGATGGAACAACTTCTACGGAGCCCAAGGTCAGCGTAGGGGTCCCGGCCACACTGCACCATATCCCAAACACTAATGGGTACAAACTGGTTTTTGCAACTTTTAATTAGCCCAGTGGAACCAGAGCGTGACGTGGTGGGGGGAGAGGAGCCACGGCTTCTCCTCATCTTCATGCAGAGCAAGGGACACAGGCAGCAGCCCTCACCCACCCTGTAAGCCATCAGGAGAGGGTTTAGGGGGTTGGCTGAGAGGAGCAGCAGCTGGTGCTGGTTTTTCCAGTGGTATCTCTAAGTCCAGACAGAGAAAACAACCATACCAGAGGATGCCAAGCTATAGAGGCAGATGGTTGGACTCGATCTTCCAACCTAAACGACTCCAGGATTCTATGATAGGTTCAATGCAGAGAACACAAACCAGAGGTACACACCGACTTAGGGAGCACAGTGCCCTGTTTTTGCCAAACCCAAACGTATCGATAATAGGAAGGATGCATTTTATCTTCTGTATACACCTTATGACTCCAGACTTCCATGTGACCCATCCAACCTTGGGCCATCTCAGACAAAATAAAATGGGAAGAGCCAAGGAGGGAGAAGAAATAATTTTCTTTTTTTTCATTGCCAGGAAAATTATTGCACAGTTAAGAGTTTTACAGGCTCCCCATAATTTCAGAGTAGCCTTTAATCAACGTCTTGATGGGGAAAAGGCAGAACCAAGACAATTTCTGCAGTTTCCGAGCGGGTTCGGTGCACGCCTGCCGCTGTTTGCCATCCCGAGCTTGGGGACGCTGCCTTCCCCAGGACCGACCCACCATCCCACCAGTTCACCCCCAGCACAAGGAAAAGGATGGAGCTGGAGGAGCCAATGCTGCGATATTTAAAGCGGATATTTAAGGGCAGAGAGGGAGGGACGAGCTCCAGAGTTCAGCCACGGTGGTCCCTGGCACCGCGCAGATGGCAGCGGCTTGGTTACCCGGCGTGCGACGCGAAATTTGCACAAGCTACGGCACGCCCCAAGTTCAAAGTCAAAATGAACATTTGTTCTATAACACAACACATTGCAAATGACCCTTAACAAATTTTAACAGCCGGTACAGTCAGACAGGAGCACGGGAGCGTGTCTCATACCCCGCTGTTACCGCAAGCTCCGCGTCGCTCGACGTCCGAGCGGCAATGCGGAGAGATCTATATGTTGTATTTCAGTATAAATTATAGAGCAGCATAATAGACCTGAAGGGGCAGCTCTGCTCTTCCCTGCATCGCTTCCTTCACGTTTTTCAGCCCATTCAATCTCTTCCCGTTTAACCGCTCACTTTTGGGTCCTCGCCACCTAAAATCGTTCCATGTTCGCCGAGCGGCGAAACCGGATAAATAATGGTGAAACTTCCCTGCAAAAACTCCGAGAGCTGTTATGTAAAGCAGAGAAGGTATCAGCAGATAGAGACAACTCGGAGGCAACCTGAGGTTTGGTATTCTGTGTCAGCTTGACACACAGGGGAAATAACCCTTTAATCCAGTGCAGTGTATTTCATTTACTGTAGTGTTATCCAGTTCGAAGATGTTATGAAAGGAATCCCTGGAGAGACTTAAGACTTCAAAACCAGCCTGAGTTTGAACTTAATTCCACCGTTGCAAAAGGCTGTAGCCGTGGAAGATGACCTTTTCCCTACCTTGCATGCCAGGAGCCATTCTGCCTCATAATGTCACACCAAATTAGAATATTCTCTTTTTGGTTTACTCGGGATTTTGTTTTGTCTTTTCTTTTTAATTAAAAGCATCTGTCACTATTAATGAAATGGTGTGGGGGAAGGATAAAAAAGAAAAGAAAAATAATCAATAACACAAACAGATTAAAACCAGTGACGTCAAGAGAGATGGGGAGAGCCAAAAAAGCTGGGTAATTAACAGAAGGACTTTCACCTCCACGTGAGCTCATCACCAGAACCCAGGTCAGGACCGAACGAGCATCGGTGGCACCTCCTTGCTGCTCGTGGCCCAGCTGAAACAAAGGGATGATCGTGCCCCGCTGGCCTCTCCTCAGATACATCCCCCAAAGCTTGGGTGGTCTCTTTCCTCTTCTCAAGATAGCAAAGGAGAAGGGAAAAATACCTCGAAGGTGCAGAGCTCCAAGTTGCTCAGGTCTTGCCAAGGTTTCTCTGAATAAAAGTTCTAAATAAAGACCACAAATCCACATTAGTGAAGAAGAAGCTGGTAGAGCTCCCTGTGCCGGCAGGGATAAAGGCAAGCACCCTGAGCATTGACCGACAGGTATTTTTAAGCAGTCCTGCAGGAAGCTTATTAAACAAGCCATGGAAATCCTGGCTCAAGTTGTTCGTTAGCGTTAATCGCGTCCACGGACTTCACTATTTTGAGGTGAACTGGTAAAAGGCCAGTTTTCACTCACGGCATCTTACAAGAAGGATGGCGAAAGTAATTAAATGTAAATTTATATTTTCCCCAAAATACGGTTCCCCCACTAACTACTAAATTAATTACAAAATGTCTTCCTAATGAATGTGAAATTATTTAGCCTGTTAAAGCGGTGCAAACAGCTTTACTGTATCATTAATAGTTAGAAATGTTCAGTCAGCGCCGTTGGGGGGGGGGGGAGTAAACTAAATATGTCAAGGATACATTACTTTCTCCTCTCACTATTTTTTTAATGTCTTATTTCATGGTAGATAAGTGAAAAATCTTTTTACCTGACTTAGTGAGAGGCTCATTTACTCATGCAAATTTAAAACCAAGTGTCATAATACAATGAAATTATAAAAACATATCAAAAAGAAGTTAGCGAGTCACTAAATTTAGCTCCTAATGGAGTTCAACCCGTCTCTACCCGGTTGTATGTTAATGGGAAGAGCTGCAGCGCTCCGTAAACAGCTGAGCGCGGCTTAGAAACCATCGCACGTGCGCAGGGGGGGATCTGGAGGAAGCCCTTCAGGTTCACAGCCCTTCCAAGCCTTGGGCTGAAGGAAAGCTCGAAACTCCCAGCCAAGGTCACGAGCACCTTCTAGCATAAAATAAATCAAAAGACGATCGCGATGATCTCCGTGAAAGCACTGGGTTCTGCGGAGCCGCGTCGCAGACGCCGGTAAGCCGAGAATACGAAAGCATTAGAAGAGAAGGAAAGGGGATGGCCCAGAACTAGATGATCTTCAAGATGCCTTCCAACCCAAACCATTCTATGATATGACCTGTCCGTCTGGTAGACCTCTGATATTCAGCACAACCAAAACACCAGTTAGCCCAGTGGGAAAAAGATGCCTCTGCAGAGAAATTGGCTTCAGGTACAAGGAGACAGTTTCCTAAAGGTGGTAATGTCCATGACCCTGCTCACCAGAGCGGGCTCGGGTTTGGGTTCTGGCCATGGGACCTCCCCTCGTTGACTGATGCAGGCAGGTAGGGAGCAATATTGCCCTGTGCAACCCCTGGCTTGATATCAGCCCAAGCGTGAAGCTGGGACCCAACGCGCTACGAGAGGAAGAAACAAAGATTCCCCGGCAGAAAATCATGAAAACAAAAGACTCTGTAACAAGAAGAGGTAAGAGAACTAATGGAAAAACATCAAATTGCATTAGGGGCTGCGCTAAAGGTTTCCGACATAGTCTCCAGACGACTCTGCTGCTACTCCTGAACCCTTATCGATCCACAGGTCAAACCAGACGCACAAAAAAATATCAATTTTAGAAAAATATCACTTCTTGTGACACAAAAAAACCCCCAACACCCTGCCCCTATGTACAGGTAAATAGAGAGACTTTTCCACGCGAGAAAAAAACCCGTCTGCTGCGGGGCTGTCCTGCAACTACAAAACCAGTAACCTCTCCCAGTCTGGTAAAACACAAAGGCTTGTACAAGAAATGAGGGAGATGCCCTGCTGAAATGCTTTAATTAATTAATTAGTGCAATTTTGCCCCCTTCTCGGAGGCGTGCAGCACGGTGTTTTTTGCCCCCTTCGATCACTGCGATTCTGAATTTTATTTTTATCCCAAGTTTGATACGAATCAGGATTAACCAAAGAAAAAGAAAAGAAAACACACACACAAAAAAATAAAAATAAAAAGAAGAGGAAAAAAAAAAAAAAAGACAAACCAACGTACTGTAATCATCCAGCATGCCAATTAAAATGAAAAGATAGCCTGGAAATTAAAATTTAAATGCTATATCTATGAAAAGAAACAGACAGCTTCCTCAGAAACAACAACAACAACAACAAAAAGCCCCTATTACAGGAACACGACCGTGGCAGTCCAACATCGTCTCCGAAGCAGTTATATAACTTACTATCATCCTTCACATCTGCATACCGTAGATCTTCATCAAATCGTGTCTGGTTTTGCACGTTTATCATCAAGATTTATTGAAGTTGATTCCATAAATTTCATTTAGTTGTTCACTGCCGCCTATTTGTTTCCAAGGCAACAAATGCACTTTGCCCAAGCTGCACGGTAAATCATGAATCGTTCGGAATTTGGGGGTCCCTGCCCCTCGTGCTGCACGACGGCCGCACCTCCCGGCGCAAACAGCAGCACCGGCTCGGCGGCGGCGATAATTAGCGACAGGTTTGATGGGCATTTAAAAGAAATAACAATAATAATAATAATAGTAATGATAATAATGATAAATCATCCACGCTGTGGATGGAAAATGCAAAACTAAGCAGGCAGACCGCAGGCTGCCGGCAGGCAGGCAGGCAGGATTCACGCAAAGCCCCCTCTCTCCTATCTCATTTACACCTCGGATGGCTGGAGGTTGAGAAATCCATTCGCAGGTTCAGGAGGAGTCGGAAGGAGCTCTCTGCAAAAAAAAAATACGATGAGCAGCAAAGTCGTCTTCTCGTTGCGGTCGCTGCCAAAGGGACAGCTACAATAGAGAGGGAAACAGAGATGGGGAGGTTTTATAAACATTGCCCAGATCTCCCCCAGCGGGCAGCATCCGACAGCTCGGCCTCGGCGGGGACAGGGAGCCAGAGCCCGAGGCACAGACAACTCGCAGGCAACTTTGGGGAAGTTCAGCTCAGGACGGGAAAAATTCTCAAGTCTATCAGTTGATAGAGTAGCGCTGTCGTCTCCATTTTCAGCAGCTGAGCTCCCGTGGGAGGCGGATGACTCCAAGCACCGCCTTGGAACCCCAATTATTCTTATTGCCCAATTCCAAGTCCAAACAGCGGCATCAGAGCTGCCCCATCCGCGCTGGAGCCACCCAGGAGCTCCTCTCCCTCTGCACCGCGGAGTCGTCCTGATGACCCAACCACATCCGACACGGGATCGCCAAAACACCTTCGAAATAAAGGGTAATGAAAGAAGGAGACTGGAACTGCAAGAAGACAAAAATCAAACGCGAGAGACTGAGCTAAACCACGCTCTGCGCTCCCGGAGACTCCTCCAGGGAAAAGCCTCGCGCAAAAAGTCATTACTTCAGCGTTTCTAAAAACAAAACCAATCTCGTACGCGATGATGCTGATATTTTAATGGGGCACGATGTTTTCTGAGAGACAATGCAGTTATTTTTGTTTATCTGTCATAAGCAAATATCCATGACTGCAAAATAGCTGTACAGGAGGGAGCTGACAAACTCAGTGTGCTGATGCTGGCCAGTATGGACCTAACTGGACATTAGGGAAAAATTTTTCCCAGCAAAAGTAGTCAGCCACTGGAATGGGCTGCCCAGGGAGGTGGTTGGGTCACCAGCCCTGGAAGTATTTAAGGGTCGTTTAGATGTGGTGTTGGGGGATGTGGTTTAGGGGTGAACTTTGTAGAGTAGGGTTAATGGTTGGACTCGATGATCCCAAGGGGCTTTTCCAACCTGAGTGGTACTGTGATACTAACTGGACACTTTATGGTGTGAACGAGAGAAACCCACATTCAGCCTCCAAACCCAGTCACAGTGGTGCCATGTAGCCAGAGGGACCGCAGAGGAGCCAGCCCCGATTTCTCCAGTGCCTGGGAAGCTCTGATCGTTTCCCTTTTTCCCTTTATTTAAAATAAAATAAAATAAAATAAAATAGCTCTCAACCCCTTTTTATTGGGCAGCACATTCCCTTGGATTCACAGATTGGGCTCAGAGTTACCAACAAAGACAGCACCCCTGATGCCAAAAGCTGCTAGTTAGGGTGCTTTCAGCCTCAGAAACATTAAAAGATTGTTTGCTTTCTAAGTGCAGGTCCACAGCGAAGAGGAATAAAGAATTTGCTCTAGCAGGCTGGATCAATGATGCAGCAAGCCAAGCATGAGACCTCCGGCAGGGTGCCTGGGTCCAGCACTCCTGGAGACAATAAAAATCACCGTACGCTGCTCCTGAACAACACAGGAAACAGGGAAAAAAACCCTGCCCCTGACCCTCCACGCAACCAGCTGCCTCCTTCAGCTATACGAATGGACTGATCTTATCAACACGATTATTACCAGGCGTATTCATGCCCTTGGTTGCAAGGACTGGCACTCGAGATGCCAAATGGGCTTTCATAGCCACGACACTGGTATGATAGAAGCAGGACAGGTGGCAATGAAAGAGCATCACCTCCAGTTGGGTAGCAGGGCAGAAGAGCCCTCTTGCCATCACGTTACAAAGCTGAAGGCCAGCCGACCAGGCGGCAGCTACGTCCCAGGCATCACCACCATCACGGGCAGGGATGCTGCCCGTTAACAGCGGCCGCTAAACGCAACCTCATCTTTCCGATAGCAAATGAAATCCACCCTGTAAACATCATCATCTCTTCTAACAAGACAAAGGCACCGTCGCGCCACTTGTCAGGCACCGAAGCGACAAACTGCGTGAACTATCCCAATTAGAGGAAAGGTCCCAGTGCTTCAGTCTCACCCCTTCCCTCACGACCACGGGCTCCGCTGGTTACGTGAGCGTGAAAAAGAACATGTTCCGATGGCAGCTTCTCATTTTACACTACAGCAAATGAAAAGCAACGCAGAGGTTGCAGTTGACAAATCATCATCTTCTTGGACGAACAGCACTGGAGTCGTACAGTCCTGCGTCGGGTGACGGCTGGAGACCATCCCCGCACCACTGAAAACATCTAATATAAGAATATTCTCCAGCCAGCAACACAAAAGCAAGGAGAAAGTATAAGCAGCCTTTGAGAAGGGTGTATAAATAGCTACAGGTAGCATTTGTCTGCTATAAAAATCCTCCTTTTTTGGCCCAGCTTTGCAAGTGCCAATTCCATTCCCCGGTGCTTTGGAGACCAGCACGTAAAGGAGAGGACAGGGACTCCTCTGAATCCCCTCTTACACCCTCAGAAGAATGGCAGGCGAGTGAATTTTCCTCACCAGCTGTTTAAAAGAGATCCTATCAAGGCTAACAGGACTAAAAATTGGCTCTACCGGGCTAGATCCTTCCAGGGGTGACAGGCGTGGGTCTGGAGGGGGGGTTGCAATTGAATATGTCTTCCTCAGGCAGAAAAAACAAGCAACTCCACGCACGCGCGTCTCACGTTCACACTCTCCCTCCCTCCCTCTCGCGCTCGCTCGCTCTCCAAAATAAATACTATCTGCCCTCTGAAGTAAGAATCTCGAGCTGCCAGCCTCCGAGCTGGGTGAAAACACATCGAGGAGCGCAGCCGGCGCGTGTGCATGTGACACAGGCATCTGCATATCACGCCACCCCTCCTCTGCCTCCCTCCCTCCCTCCCGCTCGTCGCAGGGTCCATTCTTACCAACCAGCAGAGGATAAAAACGCTTTTAAAAAGACCTAATTTTCCTCCCTGGCTATTTGTTGGTAATGCAACCCACGGGTTTAGGCAGCCAGAGAGGGAATTTCACAGGGCGAGGCGAGGTTGGGCCCCTCTCCTCTGCCGCAGTATCGGCATCCCCGAAGATGCTCCAGCGCAGCCCCATCGCTCCCAACATCCCCCCCCCCACCACCACCACCCTGGTTCTCCCCAAGATGAAGCAGTGTCCTGGCACATCCAGCCAGCCACAACCTCTCCTCTCATCCTTCTA
>JANHGN010008324.1:2123-19052 GCA_024605025.1 Megaceryle maxima
GAGGAAGCGTAAAGTTTGATGTGTTGAGCGTTGTGGGGGGGGGGAGGAGGAGCGAGGGAAAGTCTTTAGGTTCATGTTTTAAAAGCAATGAAAAATGTAGTGGGATTTAATTGACAGATGGTGATTTTTTTTTTTTTTTTTTTTTTTCCCTCTCCTGTTCAAGATTACACCACCTCAAAAGGTGGCTGATTTAAAGATTATTCTGTGAATTGTAGTTTAAATTTACTTTGGGCTTTCAGAATTTAAAATGAACGCCCTCAGGACCGGTCAATATAGGTATCTAACCTGACAATGACACTCATGTCAACATGGACAGATGCTTTTTTTGTTTACATTGTTTACACTCCACAGTACCTTAAATAAACCTTGATCATGATTAGAAACAATAATTGAGTCTGTGGCAAAGGATCAATGAAAACTTTGTCTTGGGAAAGAAACGAGTTGCTGTGTGTATATACAGAGAGTGTTTTGTGCTGTCTGAGATGAAATAAAACTGCAATCTTAATGTGCCATACAGTTCTGTCTTTAGAGTATTTTAAGAAACCCTCAAAAGATAATAGAACAGTTTCTGCAACATCTGAAAGATTTGTCCTGATCATTAGCATTTACGGGAGGTGGAGAGGCTTTGTAGCACATTTCTGTTCACAACTTTTCTTGGGAGTTGCTTGCCCTTTACCCCAAATCTCTTCCACTTTTATAGGCTCCAAAGGTTTTGTGTCAAAAAAACCCCCCAACTGGAAAACAGCACACTCGTACACACACCCCAGACGGCAGTTCCATCACTGATAATATAGTTGAAGATGATGTTGGCTGATGTTTAACACCTTGATGTTTGTGCTAGCAGGCTGGAAAGCCTGGTTTCTTTCCTGAAAAGGAAGAAGAATAGATCCCAGAATGGAAACAAAGCTGGAATTCCTTTTGCCTTCTACAGTGTTGTTAATAGGCTTCAGGACAACGGGATCCAGCCTTTTTCCAGTCGCTCAGAAGATAACATCACTATGAGAAATAGACGTAGTGGCTGACCAGGAGTTCCTGGTGCCTGCCGTGCTGCTCTGACAACGTGGGTGATCAAAAGCTGCAGAGGAGCGAGCTGGGATTGTTACGGCTTTACCTGGGAAGCTTGTTCCTCATAAATAAGTAGGACTGCAGCTAATGCCTGTGGTAACAGATTTGACCGCCGTGCAATTGGCTGATTTGTTCACTCCTAGTTAGACCAATTTTTGTGAAATCCTATCCTGTGTTACAAGAAAGCAGGAAGAGTATTGCTGAGAAGTTGAGAGTTGGTGTATGCTTGTTCTTGTCCACTGACTGTTGTGAGATGAGGAAGCCAAGCCCTCTGTATCTGTGTAGGTGTGTTTGCAGGGAAAGGACAGTGAACAGAGCATAGATAGAGACCACCACAGATGGGCACTGATACATCTCCTGCTTAGATACTGTGTTGTCCTTTCAATGAATTTTGGGTGACGGTAAGCTTGATGAGGCTGTCAGTGGTACTAGAAATAATTTCTGCTTTAAAACAGTATCCTTGGCTTAAAACCAAAATGTTTGTATATTTGAATGCTGTTTTGTCATATTGATTTATTTTTTCCCACTTTCTAAAAGCAAAAACTTCTTCCGTGGCCGTTTTCAATCTCTTTATTTCCATTGGGTTTCACGTGATCATTAGCATTCAGTTTGGTTATTGTTAGAATGTTTTAAAGGTGATAGGGGCTGTAAGAGAAGTGTCCAGGCAATGGGTTGTAATGGATATCCACAGCTTGACTGTTGGAGGCAGTAGTGTATTATGAGAGTAGGAGATGGTCGTACACTTGTTACACGTTATTTTTGTTCCTAATAGTTTAAGATACACTGAAGTTTTCATTGTTTGCAAAGGTGAGGTTTGTCATCTTCGGTGCAGTGCCTCTACCCTTCCCTCTATGGAGAAGGGCAAATTTGCGTGGGTATTATGTATCTAGTAGAAAAAATAAAAGCTGTTCTTAAGCAGGCAAAATCACTTTCCATCTAAATGTCAACAGAAATTGTTACTCCACAGGGGATGACTCATTCTTAAAAAAACTCTGCCCTTTCTGAAGGACCCACATAGGTGGTCATTTGATCTGGGCCACCTATAGTTTCCCTACTTTTTAAACTTGTAGCAGAGGATGGAAGAAGTAACTTGTATTCCTGTATTGAATCCTGGAACGGCCAAGCCCAATCCCTTCCAGTGGGGAAGGGGTGATATTTTTTTTTCTGTAATGGTTTATGATCTTATGAAATATCGAAGTTGAAAAAGCAGCTTCTTTCTACAGATAATTCAATACATTGAGCTGGTTTGTATTTTTTCTGGTGTATTAATATTGAAGTAGTTACATACAAGCTATCACATTAACATTCCATTAAGATAAATGCGGGAAGCACATCCCTTGGTTGGTAATCCAGCATTTGTTTTGACTCAGCAGAGCAACTTTGAATCTATTCTCAAAGTCAAGCAGAAAGGCTATTGGCTCAACACAAGGGAGAAGGGAGGGAAAGAAATAATTCAAAATCTATTAATAAGCATGATGGCACAAACCTGTGGACATTTCGTAAAACCGTGGATTTGAATTTCCTCTACTGCTCATTGTTTGTCTCCATAAGGAGGTTGTTATTTGTGTTGTGGAGTTTGGTTTTTTTTGTGTTGTGTTTTGTTTTGTTTGGGTTTTTTTGCTGACTTCATATACATATGGCAGAGGATAGGGGAGTGCTGATTTATAAAGCTGATGTCTTTGTGCTAAGAGTTTCTTCTTCTATCCTATGAAACCTATGCAGGCAAATCCTCTGGCTGCCTGATCGATAGGTAGTGGTGGTGTCTGCTTGTCAGTCAGTATTGGCTGCTGTAGCACAGAGTGGTTACTGTAAGTTTTGTTTTGTTTTGTGGGCCTGACTTTGGAAAGGGGAACAACTGTAACCTATAGATAATACATATATGTCATCAAAGATAGCATGAGAATTAAAGCCACAGACTTTGTGCATCTGATAGTGTCATGCAAAGCCAGTATGGGAATTGTTTGCTGTCTTTGGTTTGGGTTGCTTTTGGGTTTGTGTTTTTTGTTTTTTGTTTTTTCTTGCTCTGATGTTCTTAGCTCTTTGGTAAACTTATGGTGACTTATTTTGGTAGTCAGCTTGTTCAGGGTAGCATTACCTAGAGAATGCTAATTGATTGATCTAATGCACACACATGTATTTTAAAAAAATTTTTTAATTCCTTTGAGACTTCAGGGCTCCAATGACAGACCTGCCAGTAAAGCAAATGATATCTGTCTTGGAGATTTCTAGATACACTCATAACTAATCAGAAGGGTTTATTTATTGGGGCTGCAGTGACATAAATATATGACAGAATAGTAGGAGCTTCAATTGGCTATTTAGTAGCAAAAACAGTTCTTTTGATTAATATCTGCTTGTTTCTTGGCTGTATTCCTGATTCCATCTGAGAACAGTGGAGCCTTTTAGGCTGCCCTGAAACAAACACCTCCTGTATGTCCATCAGTAAACTCTGAAGTGCAGGTTTCTCTTTCTCTCTTGTTTTTGAATGCCCATTCCAAAACCAGATGAACTGATCGAATACAGGCTTACTGTGTAAATAAGGGCATTGTGGGATGGGGGAGCAGTGCAGGGCAGTACTGAGGCTGAATTACTGGTGGGCAGCTGGCACCTGAAAAGGTCCCTGGCAATTGCCTGGTCTCTCAGTGATGCTGAGAAGGGGACGTTTTCCTAGTCTAATCATGATTCCTACATCACCAGAGGTAGAAATTGTCTTAAGCTAGTAAGGAGTTTTTACAACTTTTGAGTATCACTGAAGCTTAGACCCTTCCTCTATACTGTTTTCTTGGATACGGTTGTTGGTTGACACCCACCTAGTAGATGGGCATCCTCCTGCTCAAAGGTTACCATCTGCTTTTGATATTTTAGAAGCGTGAGAGTGTGATTGGGGGCGGGGATCACAACCCTAAACCTGCCACAGAAGAGTTGAGTGACAGGGAGGAAAGGCTCCTGTTGCAGGACCTCCACCTCGCCAACTACAGCCACTTTCTCTAGGAAGGAAGAGAAACTTGTTCCTGTACCCAGTTTGAGTAGTACTGCTTGTGCAGCCAGAAGGTGGGTTGCTCTTGAAAATAAGAGGTATCTTACATACCATTGCTTTATGATAAACCTTTGTCTTCTTTAGCATTGCACATCTCTCTAAGATTCTGGCAGTTGTAAGTGACAAAAAACCCCAAACCTTTAGAAACAGGAAAACTTTCATAGAGAATATTTTTGCTTAAAATACATTGCAAAAATGTGAGTTCCCACAGCTAGAGTAGTTTGACAACAAGCAGCATCACTCTTTCATGTTAAAACTGTAACGTATTCATAGGTCAACAGAAGACCCATTTTGTTGTCTCCTTCCACCCCCACCCACAAAAAAAAAAAAAAAAAAAGCAGGAGAAAAGCTTTTAAAAACTATTTTAGAGACTTTGACATTGAATTCTTGGAAGAGCAGTTTGTTTACCTATCTAGGTACGAAAGAGAGAAGGGTTTATTAACCTGCAGGTTTGCAGGGGGGAAGAACCACCATACGGTTGTCAGGCAGTCTACCCATCTCTTGGTATCCTTCTAATTTCTGTGTTTGTTTAAAGCTTTTATAACCCTTTTCCTAGCAGTGGGATCACAAGTTGACTTGTTTACAGCTGGTATACAGCTTATGTTGGCCTCCCTTACAGCAACACAGTGCTTCCCCCAAGTTTTTTCAGTGAAAGGTTTTCTTCCCTCCTCCACTTAGCACAGGTTGATGCACTTCACATTTGATTAAACAATTATTTTTTTTTTTAAAGACTGGAGTGCTTGTTCCCAAAAGACTCCAGGCCAGTGAACTGTTGTCCTGCACATGCTCTTGGGATCCTGACTATATACATTTTAAATTCACTGTACTTCAGGTGCTTTACAAAACCATGAAGTTCTACCTTGCCACTGAGCTATAGGTACCTTCTCTGTTTCACAGAAAAACAAGACACAGAGTTGCAGTGGGCACACAGGTGCAAATGTAGGCAGCAATTCCATGACTGAAAAAGTGAACTTAACTTGTTGCATTACTAAGGCTGTTTCCCTGCAAGCTAATGTTCAGTTTCATGCCGTTCACAAGTCCCTTCTTTCATGCTTCTGTGAGATCTACTCTGATATGTCTCACCTGGCAGGACTTAAACCAGCTATCAGTCCTTCTTTAAGAAATTTGTTTCAGCCTTTTCCTTTCTTCCTCTCATGTACAGGACTTTTCCCCCAAATTTACATCACTGTTTTAGACAGTATAGGGTTGCAGTCCAGCTGGAGTTTGATGCCATTAGACATGGGAGCCTACTAGCTTTCCAGCTGAAAGCATAGCTGTGGCTTTTGGCACTGTAACGCTCTGACATCTCACACGTTAAAATCATAACAGTATTATGTAAGGAGAAGTTATTTTGGGTCACTAGCAGAGCCTTCTAAGACTTGGTTTAAGCAGCTTTGCGAGTTAAAACACTTGGGCTCGCATTCTCTCCCCACAACTTTTTGACAGTGTAAGCGTGCAGATGTGTCCTTTCCTGGTCGTCTGCTCTTGACTTTGCTCAGGCTGTGACGCTGGCTCTGAACCTGCTTCTGCTGCAGTAATTCATGCTGCTTCAGACAGCCCTCAGAGGGGAAGGCTTGCCATTGGCTTTCACCCCCCATCTCCAGCTGTTTTGGGGTGGGACTGGAAGGAGAAACTGGGGGTGGGGGGAGGTGGTGTCTGTGGCCCAGCTGCTCTGGACTCCATGGCAGGCCCTATAGCAGTGGGGCCAGGAGCTGTGTGGGAAGGTGAAGATCCAGAAGGGCTTCAAAACCCAGATAAGTCAAGTCCCGTCTCTGAAGCAGGCATCCATTTGTTTATGTGTAACTCAGAAGTTGCATTTCAGTTGGCCTTGTTATTCTTTACTAAAGGACAAGCAAAACTATGACAGCAGCTGTTGGTGACCTGCAAGAGACAGAGTGCAGAATAAATCCAGGGAAGCCTTTGAAATGTTTGTTAATAACAAATACTTAACCCTGGTGTTTAGCAAAGATATAGGTTACACATGAAAGGTGCCATACTCAAACTGTTCTGAACAGTATAAATGCTTCCCTTCAAGACCAAACCTTGCGTACCGAGTGGTCCTCGGCTATGACTGGCAAATAAAAGGAAGGCCATTCAGACCTTGTTTATACTTCAGAAGGAATTAGCAACAGGACACAAGATAAATATTTTAAAGCATTCTCGTGAAGTTGCCCTCTTCTCCGATGCCTGTGCGGCAGGGAGCGCAGAGGTGGTGGTACCACTGCCGGTGGCACCGACTCGAGCAGCGCAAGTTCAGAGAGCAGAAAGGCTCCCCCAAGGTGCAGACCAGATGGCGCTTGGCACTGCACAGGCTTGGGCAAAGTGGTGGCTCTTTCTGCAGAGGCTTTGCAAAGGACAGGGCTGTGGGTGTTTAGCAGTTGAGATCTTTTATGTGGAAAACGTGTTCTGAAAGTGTTTGCGGTAATGTTCATTCTACCTTTATTTGTGGCAGGTTGTTCCTTTGTAATCAGTTGACAGGTGTCTGGAAGGTGTGGGGTCTGTGGGGGAGTGGAGGAGGTGGCTGCTGGAGGGCTCAGAGCCTGGGTTTGAAATGTGTGGCTGGGGGAAGCAAATAGGTGCCTTAAATTCTGGACTGCGCTTGCCTTAAGCAAAATACCTGGGTCACTTTGTCTCTCAGTAAATACAAAATATATATGAAATTTAGGATTCCCCTCTTGAAGTTTCTTTTGTTAACTAATCGTTACCTTGAACATCCATTTTGAAGAGTTTGGTGTGTTTCCTCTCGGCTAACTCGGATTGTAACTCCCACTGAGCGGTGGTTAGTACACTGGGTTTTGTGCACTAGTTTGTAGCCTTTGGATACCTGGCTTTGGTGCTGCCCTTGGCTGTGGTGGATCCTTGCAAGCCCCACGTGACACCAGACTGACATGCCTAGCTAATACAGCCCTCGTGGTTTTGCCCTATAGTTGGGAACATTAGACATATGCAGGTAAACTTACTAATGAGCTGAAATGAGGGGTAAAGTAGATGATAGTCAGGCTGCTATTGTGTGGTGTCCAGGCTCTGCCATGGTGACTAAGACAGTGTGATAGTTTCCTTATTGGCCACCATCTGTCTGCTGTTGGCTGGTGCTCAGCAGTACCCAGTGCAGGGAGTCTTGGGGTGGGAAGGATGAGAGGATGGTTTCTGGTCAGAGTTGCATGATAGTTCTGTCATTAGATTTGTGTAATCGCCTCAAAAATTCTGAGACAGCGTTTTCAGCACATCCTAAAAGGTTTTGCATCCTAAATGCATGTATAAATTATTTATTCAATGCGTGAACTTTTTGCAAAACCTGTTGTGAAAGTCTCGTACCAGTGCCTATTTTATACAATATTAGTCTTTGGAAAAATTTCAGTGAAACTTCAAATGCTTCTGGCAGTTGTATGGTGTCAAATGATTTGAAATTCAGATTTAAAACTTTAAATTTGGTCACCCAACAAGAAACAGCGTGTCAGTGTGGAGTCCTTTGTCTGAAATTGCAGCTATGACCCTCAGTGCTTCTTTCTCAATAAAGAGAAATGTAAATCAAAAATATTTGTAACGTTGCCAGCATCTCACCCCAGCAATATCCCAGTGTATTAAATGATAAAATGAAGAAACATAGTGCATGTCTCCTGTCATATGAAAAATACATTTTAAGTATATCTTTGCTCTATTCACGCTCCTCGGTGTTCATGAATTTATGCTTTATTTTGCTGTAGAAACCAGCAGCCAACTTTACTTGATCAACTGTTGAAAGAAGAAACAAAAGAATGTGGAGCCAAGCTCCTCTTTTTGCTGTTACACCTGACCTAAGGATAATTTGTAGGAAATTAAAGATGAATGCACGTATGCTGACCTCTGTTAAAGATTGCCTGGCTTCCTTATTTATTAAGGATAAAAACCTCAAAAGAAACACTGGAGAGGCATGAATTCTCTGGCAGTTGATGTATTTGTGTTTTTTAACGTAGAGTATTTTTAGCCTGAGATACAAAAATACGTACTTTTGTATCCAAAGAGACTGTTGTTTCCATTTATTTTAAAACCCTGGATGGGAAACAAGATGTTAGACCTATTATAATGCAACCCTGTAATTAACATATGTTGGCCTGCCTCTGCCAAGGATTTCCTATGAGTAATGCAGGTTGCACAAGTAGAGGAGTCAGGTTGTTTGTCAGTGAAGAACCGTACCTACACGCATGAGTGCTCAGATCCTAAAGACATCATCTGAGGATAGGATGTGAATCTGTTTGAATCTAAGAACAATTACAGCTTAAATGTCCTCTCAGCTGAGTTAAGTTTGGAAAAAAGACTTTTTTTTTTTTTTTTTCCTTCCCCGTTGCCAGTAAAATACTTTCTTGTCCAATATTAAGAAAAATGTGATGATGATTGATGGAGGAAATGTCAAGTTTTTGATTGCATGGGAGCTCTGTATGCCATGTTTGTGTGGGATTTTTTTCTTGTTTGTTTGATTTTGCTGCTTTTTCTGTTTGCTCGTTTTAATTCCCCAATTCCCAAGTGACCGGAGTGAGGAATCTCAGGGACGCTTTCAACAGTAAGGATCCTCTGTCTCTGAATTCTAGAGACATCTGTGCATTGCAGTCGCATCAGGTGAGTGCCAGGTAGTTGGATCCCAGTTTTTCATTTGGATGGACCTTTCACAGCAGAGGAGTGGAGCAACTTAGTTAAACTGAAAATGTTTTCTCTGTGACCAAAGCTAATGTACGTAGAGCACATACTGTGTGTACTCTCTAGAGAGATGTTATTTATACCCAAATACACACATTCTGCAGTTAGCTACAGGAAGGGGGTCAGGGTATAGAATAAAAAATAATTTACAAAAAAAAAAAGTATAAAAACATAGGTGAGCTCAGCTTTTACATTGTGAATATTTTTATTTTTTTTCCCTAATGAAATGCATATGACCAATTCATACCTCTTTTCCTAACAAATGTTATAGGAAGACAAATGGTATATTATGGGTTTAAATGACTGAAATGCATCCTCAGAATAGTTGGAAGGTCATATATTCTTGAACTCTGAAATGTGCTCCAATTAGTGTTCTATTTAAAAGCAGATTTTATTTCTTAACCTGAAAGCAGGCTGTTGCACACCAACTAATGGTTTAATGTGGGCTCACAATTAGTGACTGCTCACTTCTGCATGCTTCTCAATGTGACCCCATCATTTTGGTTGAAGGGACTGGAACATGGAGAGATAATAGGATTAATCAATATATGTATAGTCAGTAGTTATTAGCAACTTCCAAACACCAGAGGTTCTTTGATACTTTATCACAATAGACGAAAATACATCATCATTTTTTTCTACTTAAAGAGTTTTGTGTTTAATTTGTAGTTTATATTTTGATGTTATCTGTTCAGCTCTAAATAAAGCTTGACTATGACAGTGCTGGCCTTGAGGCTACCTTCTGGTTTGAAGTTCACAATTGTTTGTGCCTCGAGTGCCATTTTGAAGCTGTGCAGTGTGGATGGTGTTGAGTAAAAGAACTTAACAACATGGAAAGTGGGTTTTGGTGCCTAGAGTACTGATCAGACTAATTTAAGATTGCCAGCCTTAAAATACTTGGACACCAGAAGCCAGGCCTATAGAATAGTTTTAAATCATAATAAACTTGCATAATTCAACTTTTGCAAAATATGTCTTTTGGTGTTTGTTTAGAGTTCATATTTTCAAGTTTTATTCTGAAACACAAGCACTAGAAACTCATTAAATAAACAGAGGTGCTGTTATAATCAGTTGACTTAAGGAGTTGGAGCTTTGGAGTCCACATGGAAGTAGTATTAGGCTTAGCTCCAGGACTCCTTTTTAAGTTTCTGTTGCACTTTCATGCCACATTCAGTGGCAGTAGGTCCAGTTTACACCCAGAGGCTGTTTGCCCCCCTCTCTCCAAGCAGGGTGGTGTGGTTAGTAGTCATGCTTAGTAATGCTGCTTGCCTAGTTTTCAAATCATGGAGCATCTTGTCACCCCTCGAAATGTTAAGTAAGGACTGCAGTGGGTCAGAATGTTTTAATTTACAAAATTTTAATGTCTGGAAAACACACCGAGAGCTTTTAAAAGTGGAATTGGATGTAAAATCTGCTTCCCCCTCTGCTGCTGTTATTTTAAAATGGGCAGCTTCAGCAGATTTTTGGGAGATGCTGGAAAACCTGGCTAGTCTAAGGGGAAAATAGCTGTCTGGGAAAAATATGTGGTGAGAAAGGTGTAGCTGGATTCACTGCCATTTTGGCCATAGAAAGTGAAATTGGTGAATTTGTGTTAATATATTTATTGTGCATTCAAATACCTGTCGGAAGGTGTTGTGATCTATGGGTACTATTTTTAATCTTCATTTACAAATCAGCAGGTGTTCCTGGGCCTGTTGGACATCCATCCTTTTGAGGCATTTACGAGTACACGTTTCTGGCTGTCATAATTTCAGTTGGTCGAGTCCACATTAATTGCTGCACTCTGTGCAGTCGTTCTAACATTTAAATACTGCCTGTGAGTAGGTTTGATTAAAATTACATCTCTCTGTGCACACTAAATACCTTTGATACCTCACCTACAAACAACTGTAGAATTGTTGGTGAGAATGACAGCTGCAGGCAATAAACGAGGACAGTAATAGAAGTCTCAGTGCTGGAGAGAGCATCATAAATCATGAGGCGAGAGCAGCATGTGTGCTGACAAATCGGTGAGCAGCTGCAAACAGCATTTTCCAGGTAAGAATTATTGTGCTTGTTGCTGATAACTGCTCAGAAACCACCTCTTCCTTGTACGTGGGTGACTTCGACCCTGGATGGGTAATCGTGGTGCTGTAAGCTTTTGGGCTCTAGTACTTTGACTGGGAACGATAAGTGTGCTGCGTGGTGTAAGGTACGTGTTGTACGCTGGACCTTGGTTTTCATCCAAGGTGTATTCAAGTGCAAGTTTTCTCTTCCTGGGAGGAAAATCTCCATGCCTTTTGCAGCTGATGAGTTATTTTATTTAGTTTCCTCAGAGACTTGAGAGAAATGTATTTGACAGGTGGAGAGAAGGGAATGCATTTGGCTGGTTTTAAACTAGGTTGCTTTTGTTAGCCCTTGCTGAGGGGAGTTGGGGGGTGGTGCATAGGTATCTTTAAAAAATAAATTTTAAAAAGCTGGAATGATGCTATTTAAGTAGATGAGATAACAATCTAGTCACCCAGAAAACAATCTTACTCTTCTACTCCGAGAGAAGTTTAAACTATTTTAATGAAATAATGATAGGAAACAGATGGCAAAGAGCTAGCAACTGAAATATTTTTTGAACACTAAAAAATAGGTGTCAAACACACATCCCATATTGTAATTATAGTTAAAAGCATAACATGACAGAATATGTTTCAAAATGTTCTTTTTATATATAATCCAGCATTGGTCTCTTGGGTTTTGGTTAATTGACTTTGATCTTGATAAATTAAAGTCTCAGAAATTTTGACAACCAGAAGTTACTGCTACTTTCCTTTTAGGCAAGTGAGTGAAAGACCAATGGCATGCTTCAGAAAGGTACCGCAGTTGGCAGGCATTCATAGCTTTAGTATGTGATCTTGGAAGGCTACCTGTTTGAATTCATACAGTTTCAGTTTGTCTGTGAGAAAAGTTGCTAACGCGTGTGAGCTTGTTGCGATTGCAGTGTGGGCAGGGCAACTCAAGCCGTGGGGAGCTGGGTGGCTGGCTGGCTTTCTGCCTTGGGGAGGACACAGGTTGAAAATGCAGCAGTTGTGTATACACCAGGAGCCGTAACAAGCGCTGCTGCTGCTACTGTAGATGTGATGTCAGTGAAGCCTGCCTGGCAGTGGTGTCCCACCCCTGCTGTAAAAGCTGTCCTTCAGTATATACAAGGAGTTGAGGTGATGCTTTCAGTTTTGCTACACTTATGCTTATGGTTAGACTGCAGTTGTCTTCCTCTGGTATTTTAAGCTGTTTACTTAAATCATACAAATCAAACATTTTTAAGAAATGGTCCTGTAAACAGAATCATTTAAATATGGGATAATAATTAACCCAGAATTACAACATCCTGCACACTGGGCAGCGGGTCTGGTCACAGACTGAAAAAAGGCTTCGGGGTTTTTTGGGATGTTTTTAGTTTTCTTCTGTGTGGCTGGGTTTTGTCATTGTTGTTGCTTGCTTGTTTGTTTGTTTGTTTGCTTTCCTGCTAAGGCTCATTTTCAGCTGAATTAGCTACGATTGATACCACTATCTGCCTGACTGCTCAGCCTCTGTATCAATGAAAGGGACTGTTGGGAACAGCCCAGCCAGGCTGGTGGGAGGGTCAGGACCTCCCCTTGGGCTAAGCTCAACAGCTTCAGGCTCTGACACTTCCCTCAGGGTCTCCAAACACTTTGCAGTTCTTCCAGACACCAGGAAACGTTTGCACCACCTCAGAACAGTGCACCAGCCTGGTTTTCCAGGAACATGTTTGTTGTTGGTTTTTTTTGTTTCTTTTAGTGGTTGGTTGGTTTATTTGTTGTTTGTGTTTTGTTGAGTTTTGTTTGTTTGTTTGTTTTAAAATTCCTTAGAATACTCTTCTGAAGCTGACAGATGTCCCAGAGAAGTTATTTTTCTGGTTTATTATATTTATATAACATGCATAATGTGTTCAAACACACGTTCATGTGCATTTTCGGCTTAAGTCCTGTTGAATACCTCTGTCCAGCCTCAGTGGATTTGATACTGAAATTGCTGAAGGGTACTATTCCATCAGCTGGTGGCATGGTGGTTTTTAGAAAACAAGCTGGAGTATGTGCAACTGCTCAAGCTTTGCTGCTAGCAGCACAGGGCTTTGGCCGTGTTGTCTATGGCATGGCCATGATGCTGCCCTCTCTCCCATCCCCTCTGCCAACAGGAGCTGCTGAGGGAAGTTGTCCCTTTGGAAGATGGTGAAAAATTGTGTGTCTTGAAGGTGGTTCTGGCTGTGCCACTAGCACACTGGCCACTAGGCACTGGGAGCAACGGGCTGTCACTACGCCAGGCTGGGTGGCTTGAGTATGGGGCAGCATATTTTATGGTTTTCCTCTTTTCACTTCTCCTGTCCAGGAGTAAACAATACCATTAATACTGTGGGAGCTGTACCATGACGCCCAGTATAAACATGCTCGTCTGTGAGAAAGATGGACGATCTCTGTTTCCATCCTCAGGCTGTGGTTTTGCACTGTCAGGGCTGCTTAAGCCTCTTGGTTCCCTGCTGCATGTTATTCTCACCCTTATGCTGTGTTAGCATCAATGTTTGTGCAGGTGCACGATGAATCAGATTGGTGAACTGATAAAAGCTGAAAACAAAAAAAACCTTTTGTATTTCTATGTAGGTTCTTCCTTCTCAGCTCCAGCCCCCTGGATCAGTTCCCCAGATTGCTTCTCTGTGTGGCCACACAAATCACCATGTAAGCACCTCATGGGCAGCAGCAGAGGACTGGGAAGTTGAGCTCGGTGCAGGCGTGGAGGTGGGAAAGAGTGCTGTAACTGGCACTCCTGGCTCAGAGAGTCAGATGGATCCACAGCCTCACAATTAGCAGAAAATAATAAACCCAGCTTGTAAATAGATTGGATCAAGTGATTAAAACCACAATATTTTGATTTGCATAAACTTGTTTTCCTATTAGTACTAGAGCATCTGTTGCTGGGGGCAGGTAGATTATCAGTAAATTAAAACATAAATTGCATGTAACCTTCCCTACATTGGGCACCACTTGTCTGTTAGTACAGCCCCTGGAACTGGTAAGGAGGCCTGAAAAGATCCACCAAATGAAAAGAGCTTAGCTCTGTAGGACCGCGCCCATGCCTGACTCCAGCTGGTTCTTGCCTAAAGCCCGCCCTTCATCTGTGAGGTTGGGAGGCTGGAGGCCTCTGCCGTCTCCAGCAGTGTGACCTAGAGAAGTGAAGTGATGCTGGAAGTGCTCGGTTTCCAGCTCTATCGTTGCTCTGCAGTTGAGGGCACCGGGGAAGTACGGCAAAGCCAGGGCTACCCACCACAGAAAGTAGTCTCTCAGCAGCCTTGTGCCTCTCCATGCCTGGCTGGGCTTGTGTAGGAGCATTCTTGTTTGGATGCTGCCTGGTGTTCTCTCAGGATTGGGTTCGGTAGTTTGGGATTGCTGGAGAACCTGAGCCTTTTGAAAGTCCCTTGTACGTCCTGTGAGGTGGGAGGCACATGTGAGCTGGCACTGAAACCAGCTGTGGTATAATCCCACTGGTTAGTTCCTCCAGTTCAGACCAAGTTTCCCCTGCCATGCAGCTCTTAGAAATGCTTGCAGAAGGTGACTCTCTTCCACAGACTGGAAGCCCTAATGTCAGTCTTATGGGACGCTTGGGGTTTGGTTTGTTGTTTGGGTTTTTTTTGTGTGTGTGTGTGTGTGTGTTTTGTTTTGTGGTTTTTGTTGGTTTGGTTCTTTTTTGGTCTTTTTTGTTTGTTTGGTTTTTAGGACAAACTGTGTTTCAACTGAAATGGATTATTTTCTTTTTTGTCAAACCAGGTTATGGGAACTTTACACTGTACTATTTGTCAGGAGATAGCACTAAGCTTTAAGCCCATCCTCCCCTATGGTTGGTGTGACTAGAGGATACCTCTAGCACACCCATCCGTGCTGGAAAAAGCCACGGTATATAGTCAGAGTGTGTGGTAAGATCAAAGGCTAAAACCTGGAAGGGGAAGCCAGGCTCCTGTTTGCAGCACTGAAGTATTCCCCTTAGCATTTGCTCTTCCCATCCTTCCTGTGGCTGGTGGGCAACCTCCTCTTGGTGCTCACGTGGGGCAGTGGTCCAGCACAGGCAGCTTCTTTCTGGGAGCCGTGTCCTCTGCCAAGGCCAGTTGGCAGCAGACCCTGGCTCCGTGCCTCTCCTGCTCCTTGCTCAATTTTTGCAGCTTTAGAGCCTTGTTTGGGGGCTCAAGTGCCGCAGAAGGAGCTGTGCTGAAATGGTGCCTTTTGCATGCTGTGCTGTGCCTGACATGGTAGGAGCCCTGTGTGGTGGCTGGAGCTCCTGGGCACCGTGGTAATACAAATAAACCTTATTATTAAACTGCGTTGTCTAAATGCCAGTTGTGATTCTGAAGGATTTTTCCTTCTGTTTTGTAAGAACCATGGCTTGTCACGTTTCTGTGCTCTCTGTTTTTAGTGGTGTTCTGCTGCTCTGAGTGCAGGGGCTTGAGCTACCAGAATGAGTCTGCAAGTGGCTAGATAGCCCTGGGGATTGTAGAATGAGTTGCTCTGTCTGACTTGTGGGTGTAGATGAGTTATATCTGCGGGGTACCTTATGGTCCTATGGAATTAAATGTTCTTCCTGGTTATTTGGCACGTGTTAGTTATTAAAGGATGTTCTCTGTCTGTAGGCCTTACACAAAAAATAAAACAACTTGTGGTTGAAAACAGAAATGATGAGCATCCTCATGTCTTGTCTTTGTTTTCTGTCAAAATTTTGGTTTTTATATAAAACTTGAGTTCTTGAAAAATGCTTCTTTTTATAAAGCAACTGATTCTTGAAAAGGCCTGAAACAGGACCCTATTCCATTAAATGCAATGCATGCTATTTGTGAAAATTTGACATTTTCAAATAATACGAAGTAAAGCATCCAAACGTCTCCAAATTCTTTGAGGGTTTTTGAGCTTGCAGACCCTTTCTGAACATGAAGGTCAGAGTCATTTTTTGCAGAGGTTTTGCTTTTTCCTTTTTGTGATTGGTACTTTTAATTATATTCCAAACAAGTCACCATACTGCAATCTATGTGTCAGGATATTAAGGCGTAAGCCTCTTCCATTAATACTCATTGTGATGTTTTGTGACTCTATCTGTTGAGCAGCACTGATTGAATTTAGTGAAACTGTATTGTTGAAAATCCTTTTCATTAATATATTAAACTCTCATAGCATATTATTGAAATTGGTTCATACACAGACATTTGATTTTTTTTCCTTCTTTGGCCTTATCCAAGGCAAGAGACTGTTTGCACCCATTAAAGTTGTTAGGGAAATATGGCCTAGAATTTGACAGGATGTTGTATTCCAGTAACTGCAAGAACTGTACAGATTTCAGAAATTAATGGTGAGGCTTCAGTATATTATAAATCAATAAAAAGTTACAGAAGACGTTATTTATATTGAAGAACAAAATACATGCTGAATTTTCTTATAAAGAGAAAATTGCTTGGGGGATTTTGGCTGTTGGTGAATCATTCTGCTAGGCTTTGCGGTTTTAAAGTCAGAATGCATACACTTAAAAGCTTTTTTTTTTTTTTTTTTTTTTTTTTTTTTTTTTTTTTTTTTTTTTTTTTTCTTATTAATATTTCTATGAACTGATAGAGACATGGGGGGATTTGTGGGGGGTTTTTGGCTTTTTGTTAGTTTTTCTGTTTTGCATTTCGTTTTTAAAACCCTTAATAATTTTTTTTTTTTTTTTTTTTTTTTTTTTTTTTTTTTTTTTTTGGTCCTATCTAGCTATCAAAGGCTCTATGCAAACAGAGGAAACTGGTAGATGAGCTGGTCTATGGGAGGAAATAGTTAAAGTAGCTAAGCACAAGTACTATCAAATGCATAAACAAACTTCTAAAACTAACGTTCATATTTAACATCATTAACTTACTATTTTTAACTGTTTCTTGTGACTGATGCTGTAAAAAGGAAGAGGCCAGAAAGTACGATGTTTAGACTGATGGAGTCTTGTTTCAACACCATGGAAACGTGGGCTGCATACAGCAATTTGTTGTGTGTTTTGTTTTGTTTTTTTTTTTTATTTATCGCCCCCCCCCCCCCCCGCCCTGCCCATGGTGGGGGGAGGTGAGGGCAAGAAAAACCAAAGACCTGGCCGCGGGCGGGGGAGGGGCCCGCACG